>LD352798.1:0-29317 GCA_001465055.1 Ptychodera flava | reverse complement strand
GGGGGGGTAATCACATAATGTGGTGCAGATTGAGATTTATTTTTCCATGCATTCAGCTGTTTAACTCGCCATGAACTTCATTACAATTCTATAGCCACTCTTCTGATAATTTATCTTCTTTTCAGGTGGCAGTTGATTCTCATCTGCTGATCGCCAAGAAATAAAGTGGATGACTAAGTTGTACACGTAAGACTTTCATCATTAGAAACTAATCCATAGGTTGATGCCAGTGAAATGATCGTGTCTCAAGGAACGTACAGGTGACCATCACCCCACCCCGACCCGTCCTCCTCCCAGAATAATGTATCTGTGAAACATTTAATATCGAAGTTTTTCGTCATGGACTATCATTTCTGCAAAAATACTTGACTCATATTTGGACATATTTGAAGGACATTTTCAAATCTCGGGAGAATAAGCGTTTTGTTCGTGAGATGATACAGTCAATGACTGTGACACAACATTTCCTTGCTTCACAACTAAAATATGATACACCAGGAAAGTAATGTGGATCTATAGTAATATTTGTATGTTCCAACGCAGTCATCAAAGTATTCATCATTGAAATTTAGGTTACATAAATACCTGAAAGATACAGTAATTTAATGTCACTGAGAAACAATGCTTGGGTCACAGAGTAGGAAAAGAGCATGGAATATTTTTTGAAGATCAGTTGAAAGCAGAACTATCGTCATAATGATTTAATACTTAGAAGGTACCTTTCAGGTTTTGTTTTATTTCTGGCATCATGAAGAAGTAAAGCCAACTGTATGGGGAAATCATGTCAACTTGTGAAGTATGTGGTATCTCACAATGCACTTGGACAATCGTATTTCTACTACTTTATTTTTTTTACATTG
This sequence comes from Ptychodera flava, assembly GCA_001465055.1. NCBI lineage: Eukaryota > Metazoa > Hemichordata > Enteropneusta > Ptychoderidae > Ptychodera > Ptychodera flava. The sequence goes on along the minus strand of LD352798.1, from coordinate 28,457 downwards.
AGGCCCTCACCCCGACCCCACACAAGATCTTGTAAAAATAGAAAAATAAATACACTGCTAATCCTAAGAAAATGTTTTCATCCATAGCTTTCTTCTTTCATTGATATAATTTGGTTTGATGTCCACATGTTTAGAAAAGGTCTGCAAGTACAGCTTCTACTACTTAATAGCTTTATCATGAAGACAAAGCAAAGTATCATAATACAGGCTACACGTAGTGAAAAAAAAAGAGAACCAGACTATCACTTGTTCCGTTCTCACTGAATAATACCTTTTACTGACAAGAAATTTGTGGTAATGTACAAACCTTGTACAATTCAACCTTTCTATTCACTCTCTGGATTCAATTCAATGATACCCCCCATTTGAAGTATCCCCTTTTTCATCCTATACAAGGAGTCTTCTCAGAATTCAAAACAAAGTAACATAGAATTCATCCATAAGAATTAAGAGCAGATGATTCTCCCCTCAGATTCATACCTTAAGAGAAATATATCACTTTTGTAATTACTTTTGTAATTAGTGATTTAATACTGAGAGTACTGAGAGTACTGTGCGAAAATTGATGAAACCTGCTACATATAATGATACAACAGATATCTGATTGTTCATATCACATGCTTCACACGGATGTCGATTATATTGGTATGAATTTGGTTTATTGACAGGAATATCGAAAAACATGATACAATAAATCCTCGTCAGAGATAGTTACTCTAGCAGTAGACCATATAAACACGTCTAGCCCATGGAGGTACTACTACCTCCATGTCTAGCCTTATCAGAATTCTGTCTTCCATTCCGCGTTGTGTGCTCAATTAAACTGCTTTCAGAATATACAATGTCTGTCTTTGTTCTAGTGTTTTGGTTAGTGATTATCCTGAGGTCTGCAAATGTTGCGTAATATCTCCTTGCTCGTTGATTTCTCACTTTGATGTAAGACAGGTCAAAGGTACAATTGTTGTACACAACTTCATAACAGTCAAAACGTATGCAGTAATTCCTGTCATACTGTATTATTCCATGCGTCCAGTAGAAATGTCAATACATGTCGAGTCATCAGCAGTCAATTTCAATGCTTGATAACTAAGTTTGTAATTTTGTCAAACTCAAAGTCATTCCTTCCATTCAGGGGTCAAATTTTTTCTGTTGAGTAAATGCTTAAAATTTCTTGTCTATTTACTGACTATTAATGATCCTGTCGTAAAACACGTGAGCATATTCAGTTCATATCTGGTTCTTTCTTAAAATTCCATCTCTTGAGAAGCCCTTGAGCTCTAAATTTTATAAGCTGGTTGAAGCCAAATCTGATGTTCACCATGTCTGATATGAACTTTACTTTTACCGTTAAAACCATAACGCACAGCTTATGATGACAAAAAACTACCTTTTGTTCATTGCAACTGCGCCGATGCTAACTCGGTACGTGCATGTATGGAACCCCGAAATTAGTGAATACGCGAAGCCGGTCGTAAGGTGTGAATAAAGCTAAAAACGGTAATACCAAATCTAACAAATCGAACAGTATTAGCATACTTATTGTTCTGATACGCAAACAATGTGTTGGAACACAGAAAAAACTCCTGATCTGTAATGGGAACAGCGACTTTCCCTATATTTATCGGCGATTTCAGGAGTTTAATATCGATATTAAATGATAGAAGAGTAATCAGCCCTTTGTCTTGGCACGCTGGGTCTTTGAAATCGCCGATATTAAGCCAAAGCTAGTGGCGATTTCGGGAATCCGATATCGATACGAGACGATACTTGAATGGCCTTACTTATCTCTTGGCAAACAAGGTCAGTGAAATAGCCGATAGTACCCAATATTTTTTCGGCGATTTGGGAGCCCTTAGGGAGCGTCCAGTTATTATGGCTGGGGCGGGCCGGCAAATTCTTCTTGTGTATCAGTCAAAATGAGCGAACCCCCTACCCACTGCACTAATAAATCGATGACCTCTTTTTAAGATGGCAAAATTTCATAACCCCCCTCCCCCACAATTGCTTGATTACAGCTGCACACAAACACCACTGGAAGGGGGGTGCGACAGAATCCAAAAAAAGAATCATATTTTTTTCAAATGTCCCTCCTTACAACTCATAAGGTGTTAATGTTGAAATTTCCCTGCTGACTTGGCTATAATTTTGAAATTACCCGTCAAAGGGATCGGACAGAAATTACTGGTGGATCGCAATATTTTGCGCAAGCGTGTGTGTACAAAATTTTGATACTTTCCATCACTTTTTTTATGGCTCAGGAAGCAATCAGTGGACAATTTACAAAAATGCTATCTCCTCTCTCAATCATGCAAAATTTTCTTAATCCTTTAAAATGGGAATTGAGAAGAAAGGTGTTTTTTAAAAGTACGTTTTTCAGAATTTTTACAACTTGTCCTGGAATTTATCTATACATAGGAGACATGGTAGACTTCACAGGGGAATCCACATTCGTGCAAATCATGGTGCATTATGGGAAATCTCTAGTACTGTATAAATATTAGCATCGGCGAAGTTGTAATGTAATCGGTGAAAAAAACTGGATGCTACTTGATGTCGCGACGTCGAATGTTGTGGAAATTCAATATCCTTGCGGGTACTCTTTACGTATATTTTCGATATTCTAAATGAGTCAGAATACTATGCTATCCATCGCTAGCGCGATGAAAGCTATGTCCGCCGATGGCCAACTTGCCTTGGCATCGGCACAGAGCAAATCAACAATTGACGCATTAACGAGGCCGAATCCGTATGACTGTTTGGTTTAGATCCAATACGATGTATCAAAATTTTAACTTCATGGGTTTTATGAATGACAGTATCTCCTAGGTGCAGGCCACTTTACTCATTAAATCATCAGCGTGAATTAAAACACAAATCGCGAAGGGATTCATGCAATTTGTTACAATAATTGTGAGCCGTCTACGTCAAATGAATCATAAGAAGACTGTTCATGTGATAAATACATAATCCAATGGAATTTTTCTTTCTGACGTCATCGTATCATATATATATATATATATATATATATATATATATATATATATATATATATATATATATATGGAGCAACGAGCCCGCCAACATCACTCAAGACGATTGCTAAGCTCATGAAACAGTCTGTAGAGTAATCATGACAAGTTTCACGTCTATTTTTCGAATGACCAAACAGATTCGATTCCAGATATCAAACCGTATTGTCTCTATGTGCATTTCACGATGAGAGCTGGGTACCCGCAGATTTGCATAAATTCAAGGCATGCAAATGATATTATGATGAGGGACAGCCTCTCTTTGAGATGCAGCCTTGAGAGGCATCATGGCAACCCTGCCGACCGCAGGATACGGATCACCTGAAATTTCTTGCTCTATTAATCCGTAATCGTTCCTTTTCAAACAAACAAAAATCATTTATAAGCATTTGAAGAGTAATGGACCATCATGTTCCTTGTTCGTGCAGTTTTATAAGCGAAACGGACATTTATTTTCCCCGTAGCTTTGTGGCCCAGTCCATAGCAACGTCGTAAACATAGGGGAATACGCATCTGTAGATTGATTGGCTAAGAAACAAGTGTTAAAAGCTGTGAACCCCATTCAAACTCTGTATACATATTCATGATTAGTTTCCCGCGTTCTGTATGAATGGGAATAGTGTAGGACTATGTTAACGCGAACGACGCACTTATAACTATGCGATGACCTCACCCCAGCGTTCAGCAAACTCCTCGTATTTGATACCAGGTGGTAAGATGTTTAATGGTTTCATGAAGTTTACTGTTTATTATCTCGTGTATGAAAATTCCGTATACATTTGTATTGAGATTGTTAGGGTTAATTGTCGATTAAAAGTGGACTGTGAACCATGTTGTGCCGTATAAATAACAACACGGTGCATATGTGTCGGCGAAGCCACAGACGCTGCACAGACATGCCTGATACTGTGCATTGAGTGGCATTATGTACAGATACCCACGTACCCTGTAACTGACGTGGTACGTCCACGGTCAGTTTATACGTGCGTGTACACTGGCAGCCATCTAAGTATGAATACGGAGTGGCGAAGTCAGATTTAGAGCAAAGTTTCGCCGGCGATTTTTCAGTAACTAGACCTCGAAAACCAAAAATAATCGGTTACACAAAGTAATGCAGTTCTGGTCATGGAGAAAATACCCGATTAGGGTCGTCAAAGACGTGTTAACGAAAACGACGCAATTATCAACGGGACCTTGCACTGGCCGCGGTCGAAACTAACATCGGGGATTCACGGAAAACTACTCCACAGAAGTCGATTTTTTCCGTCCAGACTATGATAACACTTGTTAGGAACGCATAGAACGGTCAACTTGAAAATCTATGGAACACTTTAACGAAAATCTGCAGCTGTATTTTTACACTACGGAAAAAACCGACCAACCGTCACTTGTGAGCACGGGGTGTGCGTGTTGGTTTGTAGTAAAATCCTTATTATGCATGCAAATTAGGTACCCAGCTCTCAGCGTGTTTCATGAGGCTTACCCACTATTGATGATGTGTTACTATATTAATTTGTCATATTTCTACTTTTGTCTCACGTAGATCTGACCCTGATTCTTTTCATATTGACGCACTTAAAGTAAACTTGCGTTCCAATATAATCTGTCTCTAGGCACGATGTACACAGAAAATAGCGATGGATATGACAAATGGTATTGTGGTTGCACCTGTTTAGCTTGCACAACCATGGCTCACGTTACCATTGCAAACGTTGGATACATGTAATTCATGCATGGTATATAGATCGGGAAACTGTAAATGAAGCGCAGGTTGCAAGAATATCCTAAGCCACATAACTTCAATGTAAAAAAATTCTCAATCACAAGTAAATTGTTGAGCATAAGGACTCACAAGAGATCGTATTGAATGTAATGAACTGTTTTCTAGAAAAAAATAACATGTCGACTTGCTCACCACAATTTTCGTATGGTTGTCCAATATCACAAAATTGCCAAGGAAAAGATGGATGTGTCGTAAAGCACCAAGCTCCATACGTTCTATCAGGGTTACGACAGTAGTTATGTTCTCCAAGGCCGGCGTTTGGATAATTCTCTGGTGTTCTTTCATGCGAATGCGGACTCTGTTTGGTCCATTCTTGACATGTATTTCCAGTAACAGTCATCGAAACAGTGCCACGATAATCGTGCCCATCAATAGTATGATAGCATTCACTGGCTGGTAAAAACAAAACATTAACTATATTACTTTATAAATGAAAATGTAATTAATCTGATGAATGCTTGTAGCATAGTTCGGCAATATCACTGAAAAATAATGTCGGGGTATTAAGATTAGGCGTTATGACAATGCCATATAATACACTTTGGTGTTGATTCCTTAAAGGACCGGTAAAGTCTTCTTGCGCATTCTTCAAAATAACAAAACGCAGTGGACCCTAACCACTCGAACCATATTTGATGACCCCCTAGAAATTAAAAAAGTGTGACGACATACGATATTGCAAGAGAAAAGTTGGATATTTTGACATTTAAATAGTTTTGCTCTTCGTGTGAAAGCTACAGGAACTCTATCTTTTAACACTTTTTCATGTTCTTTTGTTGTTGTATCAATTACAGTTTCTTGATCTACTTCCTACAGCATTTTTGAAAACCCAGTACCGTTAATGCAACTTGTCACGGTGTCATATATATATATATAATATTATATATATATATATATATATATATATATATATATATATATATATATATATATATATATATATATATATTAATTTTTATAGTTAAAAACAAAACTTGAAGTCTGGACATGAAGTTGATTACCAGCACTAACATTACAGGATATAGATATACAGTCAATGTCGAGATTCAAGGTGATAATTTGGTATTTGAATTTTCCCTGGAAAGAACAAATAGAAACTGTTGCTAACATATGTAACAAAACCATGAAAAACAACTGTCAAAAGATAGTTACTAGGCCCTTATTACACATATTTTTGCAATGAGCATATTTGTTGTGGAATCACTGCCTGAGAAAGGATTTTCATACGTTATATTTCGATCGAGAATTCAATCTTATGCATTGGGGCCATTTAATACAAAACATACGATAGTTGATACATACGGTATTATATTTACTACATGCATGATTAACATATATCAAAATAAGATATATTTGGTTGATGCATTTACGACACAAATTTAATTGACGTTTCAATCTTATCAGCTTTCTAATGAAACATTGGGAAGTGTTGACCTGCTTGGCTTGGCATTAAATGTCCCAACAAATGCCAATACCAACAAATTAGAACAAATTAGCTATATCATGCAGACTAACTGATCAATTTGCCAATAGTACACAAAACAGATTTTGATATTCTTGTCAATGCAAATGATATTTATATGTACAGGTAGAGTATTAAATTGCAATCAATTTATAAGCCATATCTCATAATGGAAACATGTCCCGAAAATGTATTCGAAGGCCTTTGATATTGAAACGTCCATGAAACTTGTACAATAAATGTATTATCATAAATAGACCTTCCTTTGATAAAGATCCATCATATACTAAACATCGTTTGTGTCGCGATCTTATGTTTTGTGTCATAAGGCGTATAAAGTATAGGCAAAGCCAAGTCACGTAGGTAAACCCTATCTCGATTTTTATTGAAGGCTGTTTTAATTCCTATAAATGTTGTTCAGTAAATATGTCATCCTGAAAAGGTCTTTCTTCGATTAAGACCTATCGGAAATTTCACCACCTTAGAGATCCGGCCAACATGCCCGACGACGTCCTCAAATTGACAATTACTTCGATACTAGTCGATACTAGAGTTGTCAAATATCTGTTAAATATCGGATATAAATCGTCGGTTTCCCCACCTTATAGATCAGGCCAAACCAATTTAATGTCGATATTGTATAGTCTAGGAATAGTAGTGGTAAATATCCTATATCATGTAAAAGTGCAATGTCGCATTGTCCTCTGCATAGTAGTTTTGTAAAGGCTATAATTGACTTTTCATGAGCTGAGTTGTAAAGTACGGAGATAGTACGGGCGCAAGTACAGCAGTTAGAACCGATCGATATAATTGCATTTGTATGAGAATTTAAACGAGACGATTCAATTCTCATTGTTTACCCCAATAAACAGTAAATATTAACTCCGTTTTTATTCATAATTTTTCAGGTGTATTATATAGACAAAATTTATCGAAACGGTTCGCTAAGAGGAATGGCCAGACAACGTGACCCACTGCCGTCCGTTGGAATCGAAATTACGGGATTAAATCCGCTCCTACCAAACAAATGAGAGACAAATGATTTTATGTTTAGTTTCTCCTGCAAAAGAAAATCCAGCATTATAAGAAAGTGACAATAGAATCATGACACACCGCAATAATATCAAGAGATCAGTCGGAAAATTATCTATGATTAGGTCACGTGATCGTTTAAAGTGCGATTGTGTATAATCACACCCTTGTACTTACAGAAAATTTACGAAATACTGATCGCATTCACTTTCTCTTAGTCGCATAGCCATTTCAAAGATTAAGATAAATCATGTGCTTCAGTCGTTTCGGGGGAGGCTAGTGGGCAAAGATATGGTGAACAGCAAAACGAGCGTTTGCATTATCGCCGACCAAAACTCTGCGCATGTTGCAATAATCTCACCGAGGCTAAAGTCAAAACGTTTAAATGCAGTGGCAGTGTTCTCTTACGATAAGAGCAGGAACACTATATAGTTTGAAAAAAAAAGGCCAAGGTAATGTGCCGCATAAAGTTCCTCCCATAGTACTATTGAATCCCAACCATCTCTAGTGCAGTCAGTCAAAAACAGAGTCACTGTATATCAATCTTACACGTTATACCACTGTGTATGCCTTTGATGCAATATACACGTCAAGGCACACACTGTCAAGTACCAATGTACTCTTGCATATTGACATTCCTTCAACCAAGCAAGAGACAGTGGTCAACATATGATGGAACGTATTGCCATCATATTAGCTGCAAATTCAGCTTCAGCGCCATTGCCTAATACTGAGGGGAAATGAACTTCATGCACATTTCGTCAGGAAATAAATACAGGTTCTTATTTCACAACTGATAAATGGCGTTGATAGGTGTAAATATTAGCATCGGCGAAATTGTAGTGTAATTGTTGAAAAACTGGATGCTACTTGATGTCGAATGTTGTTGAAATTCAATGTCATTGCGGATATTTTACGTATATTCTTCAATCGCTTAATTTTTTACCAAGAGCTATAATGTCCACTTTTTAACGGACTTTATTGAGGATTGGAATGTCATTAGAAGCGTCCGAAAATACGCTTGAACTTCAGCAAGAACTCATTTACTCAATCGGAGTACATGCCACACTAACAGTGATTCGAATGATCTTGAATACTACTCCACAAAAGTGCAACTCAACCTCTCAGCAGTCTGTACTGTGGTGAACAGCTAATGAAAGGATGAGCACTGCTTAACCTAAGTGAATGTAAAGGAATATCTTTGGCGGTGGCAAGAACAAATGCTAGATAAGAAAATAATAATGCCGTTTGGAATGGATATCCGTCGAATATCAGAAAGATCGGGAATCTACTGATTACTGCGACTGAACACTTTTCTGGTCATCAAAGCAAAGATTGCATTCGTTTACTTCCGGTTGGATAAATTACACTGTTGGAACAGCAAATGTGACCCCCCCCCCTCACTCTCTCCACCTGACTTCAGTACAATGACGTGGATATTATCAATATGCGGGTTACATTTTACAAAAAATAACTTACCGTCTGATGCCAGCACATTGAACGGTAGAAAACAGCAGCATAAAGTCAAGCCTGTCCAGAGAAGACTTCCTGTCAAGTAACAGTGGGGTTCGTATTTGTGCTTTTTTGCCATGTTGAGAGAGCGGCAAGTCACCACACGGTCATGCGATGATCTGCTGGGGCATTTCTATCAAATGCTAGCGTATGTGTACTTCAGATAGTAACGATGCATGCATCCCTCATAAATTATTATCTCTCTTGATGAGTAACGACAGTATTAATCAAACAATTGGAAGATGTTATTGGGGGAGTTGACGACATGGTCACTGCGTTTATGCATTTATCTAAGAACTGTAAGAAAAACCTTTAGAGTCGTTTGGTAGAGGGAAACTTTCTCAAAGTAGTAATCGTCCTTTCCTATTTTTTTCATAATATTTCATTATGATCTTTTATTCTTGATTCTCATTCTGGATCTATCTTTCTAGCTTTACTTCACACTGTAACAAAATGACCACTTCATTTTCTTTCTAAGATTAATATATCGCAGCTAAATCAAGATCTCTTTTTTTTATCTTTTGTTCTAGTCTCAATATCTGCTAAATAATGTTTGAGTTGCAGTTGTTTATTCATGACACATCTTTTTCAAATCCTTCTCCACAGAGATTTACATACTTTTGATGAAATGAAAGTGTCGTATCATTTTGACATCACAGCATCCTTTATCCCTTAATACCTATAAGAATATGTGACAGCAGCATTGCAGCTACTTGTGGGGAAACAAAACATTTGCGACCTTTGATGCAAGAGTCATCAAGGTTGTCGATGCAAATTAATCCCCGTTAATGACAAAGAGCGTGGTAAACAGCGCCTATTCTACTTATGTGTAACTCCATGACACCTCTTTCGAATAAGCATTAAATGCACGAGACCAATAGCAGCATAAGGTGTTCATACAAGTTATTAGATCCAATTGCTTCACTGAAACATTAATAGAATCAATAGAATACAATTTTCCTAAACGACTTAATATAATTCCTTCTGTATGAAAGTAGACAACTTAAGTCCATTACATTTTAGTAAATAGTTGCAGCCCTCTGTAGATCTTAAAAGGATACTTTATCATACATATGCAAGAGGCAAATAGTATATATGTTGGCAGTTTACAAATGAAGGTAACGTTGTCTGCTTTTCATCGAAGAATATATCTTGCACTTAATGTGAACAGATTGTAATAATATGTGACGTTTTCGTTCCTACAAATTACACTTTACAGACACTGTTTTTCAGTGTCCTGCCTACCAATTTGCATCTTCAAAACATTTCCTGTGATATATCGTAATTGCTTTAACAGGTAACTTCACAATTCATCGACCCAATCATTAAAATAAGCATTCAAATCAGGAAAATAATAGCAGCATAGTATGTCAATACTAATTCCTCGATCTAATTTTCTTTCGAGGCAGGAAAGCCAAAATATTTTGTTACACGACTAGAAAACATGCTTCTGAATATTAAAATAAACAGCTTATATTATTAATTTTTTAACACATATTGTTGCCAATATGAATAATTTTCAACTTTTAAAACGGAAACGGAGCGCATTAAATCACCATGTCGAACGGCATATATACTATCATGGTTGGGGTTGTAAGGAAAAATGTCATCGTGATATTTTCACTGTATCAAATTTTTACTTCGGAAAATGAATGTATTTTCTTCCAAATTAAACAAAAATACTGACGGTTTTGTTCAACTCATAGGTCCTCTTGCGGCTCCTTTGAGATGATAAGGCGTCAACTTTGTACTAGTTCTAAATCATAACATTTACACGTAGATGTAAACATGGCCTTTCTTAAAACGCTCCTTTAAGTTTCCGATGGACCAATTTAATCATATCAATACACTGTAATATTTATTCTGTCAGGTTTGAGGACTTAGTAGTAGCAAAAGTTAGTATGGTTTGATTCGCCCTTCAAACGGTGCATTACAACATTGTAGTATCACGTATCGTCAGCTGTTTCGGGTCGATTTCGTCGTGTCTATATGTCATTTTATATTCTAATTAGATTAAAGGCATCATAATTGGGATGAGAGTGACAATACCTGGACATTATCGATGACTACCTAGTAATAACTCTGTGTCAGAATTAATTTGCTTGTTGTTGTCGTTATTGAGACAACACATTCAGTTAGGTTTGCAAATAAGGCTAAATAATTTTACAAAAATTGTCTCGATATAGACGTTTTTCAGGTTGCAAAAGTTAAAAATGACCATGTCAGGCTCAATATAATTTGTTTTTTGTTTTGTCTTGTTTTGTTGGTTTTTTTGTTGTTTTTTCTTTGATGTGATTGTACGGGAAATGGCCATAGGATTGGATCACGAATACTCCAATTGTTTTAATAGATGTAAGTTTTATTTTCTGAAATTGAATTAAAAAGAACGTGAAATTTTCAGGAATTACAAGCACTGGGATTAAATCCTTTACTGCAATTACTACAATTAAGTTATTTTTCAAACATATATAAATGTGACATTGTAGCTGTATCTTTTAGCATTATTTTTACGATTCTCCTTCCAAGCTTAAATACGTTTGTGAGAATGTATAAGTTTAGGTGTGTGTAAGCTTATACACCGATTATTAACTACCCGCTGTGACTGTATACTCAATTTTGAACAATATAAAAATAGCACTGCCATTAAATATTTGCCGAAACATTAAATCGCTGCTCCATGCAGAATAGCAAAAACCGTGGATACTATGCATATCTTCACTGAAATCTTCACATAAACTGCACGTGGTCCATTGTAATGCATAGGGGTGAATATTTTCAACTGTGACATTGTATGTTCTATTTAATTTGTAATATTACCAACTTTAAAAAATGGCGGGATATTAAAGTGGCCGTTAAAATTCGAATTTACTTGTCAAATATTTCACAAAGGAATGGTTTTCTAGAGCTGTAAAAGCCAATGTCCCTTCTAAGGGTAGAATTCAGAGAAAACCAGGAGACAACGAGAAGAAATATTGAGGTCAACTAACTTCAAGAGTTACAGCTATTGGGGTTTTAACTGTTGTAGATAAAGCTAGTCAAGGCAAGGCAAATAAATTGTTGCTTGTAATCGGCGAATCTACGTTTTAAAATCACACAAAATAGCCGTTTATACAGGGTGTAATTGTAAACTCTGTTCAGTTGCCTTATTGTCGCTTTGATACTAATGTATGTCTAGACTCCGTACTCATTCGAACACTTTTCAGAATTTACATGGCTCTTTTGCTAATGCAATAGCAAAGCATGTTTGTCAGTATCACTTTTCTGAACACGACTCAAGTACGTATATAGCCTTTCAAAGACGATGTCTTGATAGTACGATTATGATACTTGAAGCACGTATCTCTGATGTTAGAAACTGGTCGCTGTCAAACTTTGCTCGTCTGGATGATGATAAACAGAAGTTTTAATGCCTTCTTCGGGTTGTGATCCTGCTGCAAGTGTTCTGAAGATGCGTATTTTTAATGTTGATTATAACCTAGTGTAAAGCAAAACACCTTGTTGTGCTTGATTCTTGTCTGCAATTAAATTCTATGTCAAACTGATTTATCTTCTTCTTATGATTCAAGCTCGACGCAATATCGTCCGTGAGACTACCGTTTAAGGCCCGACACCGAACATTTAGGTTACTGCTCTAATGAGCAGTGTCTCAGAGCTGTGTCTAGATCTTTGGGCAGACTGTAAACGTTCATCAAGAGAATTGCTATAGAAATGTGTCACTTGAATTATAAGAGGCAGATTTGACACAATTCACAGATCATGTCTTTCAGGATGTTACAGTAAATGAGGACCTTTCAAACAGGCTTGAATAAATGACTGTTTGATTAAAACGAAAAATAAAAATCCCGCTCCTAGTGAACCATCATTTTTTTCGGTTAATTAATAATAAAAATATTTTATTGCTTGCTTGTAAATATGGAATTTACATCACATTTGTGGCAATAAAAGTGTGATACAAAATAAATTCAAACTTTTCTCCAATAAAGATAAAGTAATAAAGTATAATAAAAGTAGCAAATAATAATTATAAATAGTTATTTTTTTGTTTATATAAAGTAATAATATCATCTGCAATCGCAAGTAGTTAAGTAAAAGATAACTCTTGTTTTGTTTGTAGGAAAATAAGCTGGTTTTCAGTTGTATCATTTAGGAAATTGATTTTACTGACAAAGAACTTCCTTTGGACTTTCTATTTCTGACAGACCAATAAAAAATGTGTGTCATCTTCAATACTGTTGGTGTTACACTGATAGCAGTATCTTTCAGTAGTTGGGGTTTTTGTGTCTCCCTTATTCAATTGCTAGATCATGATTCCTTATGCGAAGCTTGGGGAGTAATTTTCTTTTCTCACATTGTAACTGTGTTAAGTAGAGTTCTACTCTAAAATTATATTTTATTTTGGCGTACATTTTTGATTTACTATTTTCATCAGTTATCAAATTTTTCCAAGCGACCTCGTGATTGTGTGTTAAATTAACCGTTTGGTAACTTCTTAATTCAATTTCCCACTTAGGACAGAATCGAGACAACAAGTCGACGAGGGTCGTTAGCAAGCGGAATTAGGCTGCATTCGCAAAAAGTTGTTAGGGGGCAGGAGGAATTCAGTGGGAATTCGAATTTTTTGGGGTAGTAGAGGGGGCGTGGGACTTCAAATTTTGCTCTCACTGTAGGAGGGGAATGGAATTTTTTGTTCCCTTTTATGTTTTACATTTTCCAATTCTAAGTCTTTGTAGGTGATTCAATGAAAATGAATACCATTTTTATGTCATCCAATTGTTGTAATAGTCGCGCCAGCGGCTTACTGACTACGAATGCGCTTATTCATAATATACTATGCGAGTAACCGGAAGTGTACCCTTCTTTCTCATTGGGCGCCGCCATGTTTTTTTTTTTGAGTGCTCGTAAATAAACAAATACGAAACAAATTATCATGATATAACATGCCTTTTATAAAATATACCTCTTTTATTAGCCAGTAAATGTTATTATACACCTTGTCGCTGATACAAAGTATCGTTGATATAGATAAACGGAGAAAACTGTCGTGCATATGAACGGGGCCATTCGCAAAGAATGCTGGGATTGAATTATAGAAGAGCGCCCCCTGTGTCAATAATTAGATTCAAAAATTGCAAGTTTTTAGACGGAACGTATGGAAGACCGGTCACGACATGCGACATGCGAGTTTTTTTTAACTGCAACCTGGGAGTTCTTAAACTGCGACATGCGAGTTCTTTAACTGCGACATGCGAGTTGCAAAACTAATATGGCGTTTGCATACATGTTATTTCGTTCTCCTCCTAACGATGGAGGCCTAACCTGGCCTAACCTCCAGGGTTGAGAGCGAAGTAAGGCTTTTTACCAGAGAAAACGTAACCCCTACCCTAACCAATAACCCTAACCCTAACCGCAGATCGCAGTTTTAAAAACTCGCATGTCGCATGTCGTGACCGGTCTTCCATAGGAACGCTATAGTTTTCAGCTTGCAAGTGGAAGGTGGGCAGTGCGGTTACCATTGCAATGATAATTATTGCATAATACGTCCCTTGTTTAACGCCATAGGCTGTTATCATTGTAAAAATTGCCAATTTTTGTCCAAAATTTTTACACGCTACAGAAAATCTATACCTGCCCTGCTGCAGGGTTTGACGTCGTGTAAGTACGTGAACTGCTTTCATCAGAGGGAAACTGGGCATAGTTGTTATATAAACGTTTATGAAGTAACAATTACAGTTTATCATGAATCAATACAAATAACATTGCCAATCTTAACCCCTGGCGCGACACCAAGGGCTGAGCCCTATATAATATTATTAGTAATCATTTAACAAAATCTAGAATCATTTTGTCACATTTTATGACTTTTATCTCGAAAGAATCTAAACATGTGTGATTTGTCATAAAATGTGTATTTAATAGGTGATAATTTAAAATATGTATTTAATAGGTGATAATTTAACTGACTGTCACTGATTGAAATGCATGGTACACATACACAGGCTGTGATAGCAAGCTGAATACTGGACAGTTCAACATGCTGTAGGGAGTAGAACAAGAACGCAGTTGTATAAACTGAACAAGAATATTGACAAAATTATCAAAGATAATACAGCTACTGCCTATGGGCACTGTCACTATCAGATACTGCCTTGCTACTGCAGTGTCACTGTCACTGCATACCTGAGCAGTGATAGAGATACCTCTGACTCTGATGTACATAGTAGTTGAAGAAGAGCTTTGTGTCAAATGACGCTCATGACAGTGAAACATACTTGTACACATGATTAGGCCAGATAGTAACACACGGAAGACCAGGAGACTTTCTGGCATATGAGAATAATATTAAAGGAAAAAAGATGGGGTCACTATGTTCAATTTTCTAAATTTTCATAGTCACGTAGTAGAGACTAAATGAAAAAATATCTGACTAAATGGAATTATTTATTTTTAACCAAATTTGCCATTATTACACCAAAAATTTCAGAGATTAAAAAATTTACTAGAGGGAATATTTTAACCTTCCAAATTTTCAATTTTGAGTAGCATCTAATTCATATATGTCTTGTACTTTTGAAACAAATTTTTGGTGGGTCACTGTGCTAAATGTTTTACAACGTGCAATTAATAGCCAGAATTCATAATTTGCATACTCTTTCATGATCATCATTTTGTGTGCTCTTCGACAGGAGCATTTGGCCTGGCCAGACTTGGATTAACTCAAGTTGGCTAAGACTGATAAATCCAAAACGTTCACTGATGCGTTTAAAAATGAATCAATTTAAGAACTTGCCTCAGAAATATGACTTTACAAATTACTTATAACAGGTGATGTTGAACATCTACGAGGGTTATAGCCCAATATGTGTTTATTTTGTCTGCGCGCACATCCTCTACAAATATCTGTGCTTGTGATAATAGGGGGACTTGAAAAATTTTGATCATATAGAGGGGGGGGGGCATTTGAAAATTTTTCAGGGTATTGAGGGGGGATCTGAAAAAAATAAGATTTCAATCGCGATTCTTCCAGCCCCCCCCCTATCGTTATTTGTGAACGCAGCCTTATTTCGTCCGTTCTTTCCACCAAAACGAATCAAATGAACACTATAAGGTCATCATGCGGTAGCACATGATCAAAATTAGAGCATTTGGATTTGTTGACATAAACTTTATACTGGGTGTTTGAAAAATTATCAAGTCATAATTTTGTGGTACCTGGGCGATGCAAATGATCCTTCAATTGATCTCAGTCTCCTGTGGCTGCTTTGTGAAATAACAACAGCTGCATTGTTTATTGTTTTTAAAACGAGGAACATCTCTGATGATGTTTTCTGAGTCGGGTAAACTTTCATGTACGCCCACGCTGATGAAAATCTTTTATCTTCTTCAGCCGCCGTATATCGTTAAACAAGCAGCCATCCAAATCTAGTTTTTTGTAATGAAATAATGCAGTACATATTAAAACTGAAATTGATAAACGCTAAACGCTTGCAGTACCCATGTTACGAAGACACAGTCTGTACAGTTGAACACAAACATATCTCCATTTTATCTTGAATGTGTTTGACTTTCTAGTTCCTTCGCGTAAACGCCAAGGTCCCCAAGAAAAGGGGTTTATGGTAAGACTATGTAAATGTTAAAAAGCCACGCTATGAGTAAGACGCATTCGATTTGCTCCAAAATTTCCAGAAATTTGATGTGTGAACAGCGTTAATATCCATCCGATCTCATATATGACGTCTGTGAATGCATGCATAGCGACGGCCTTTATGTCGAAAAAACGTTCAAAAGCCAAGCTTTTTAATTCAGAGAAAACACATTTTCACAAAGTATGGTCCAAAAATGTCCATTTGACCTCGGTTTTAAACGTTAATGCATTCTGTCACTCACGCTTACTTAAATTCGAAAGGCGGCCTGAGCGATCTTGATACCTGCTGTGCACAGCTGACAAAGCGCACTGACTTATCACTAAAACCATCGATCTTAACCTAAGCACAATAAACGCGTAAGAAACGGGATTCTCTTTTTTGGAGTGATTTGTGGACCTGCAGACGTTATGAATATTACGGCATTCAGTCTTAACGAGTCGTTTGTAAGGCATTCAAAATTTTATTTCTTACTTCAGACACCAAAACTGAATCTTTATCCTTTCTCTCATATTTTCAAGAATAATCTTCAGCATCATGGTTTGATCATATTTAGAGCAATTTGAGCTGACTGGACGTGAAATATCAGCTTCGATTACATCGTTACCATTCTTACTGGCTGTACCAACTTTGCGTTTTGTATCATCCACACACATCCTAGACAGTCGCGGCCCTGCACAGCTGTCCTTGTTGACTCATCAGCCCCATATATATTTTTACCGTACATTTCCAAATACTTGGTAGGTCATTTACTTTCCTGTAAGTTTTCTGGCCTTGACATCGTGAAAAGCAACGTATAAGGTATTCAAATATGTATGCTCATCTACCTCTATAGAATTATGGACAACTTTTCCGCTACGTCATGGTCACATGTCATGTGCACATTACGAACGATTATCGATGCTTTCTGTAATAATCAAATAAGCAATATGGTATTGCATGCCAAGCTCTAAATCAGGATCGTAACCTTGTTGCTCAGTTTTACCCGAAATTTCTTCTCCGTTTCTGAAATTTGTTTCACAATTCCTGAACTTTTACTAAAACATATAAATGAGTGAAGTTTGTACTTTCCAAATCCACACGTATTTGTTCGCAAGTCTTTTTTTTTCATTCTTCCCAATTATTGGGCGATAGCAGGTCGGAAGCTGAGTTAGCCCGGTGATGTAAACTGATGTAAACTCATTACAGTGCCCGAAAAAATTCTCTACTGAATTAAGTCGATATTTCTTTATCTTCCTTCCGAACCTCGTACGATGGATATTACAACGATTAACTTCCATGACAGCGCTGCTACATTCAAATCACCCGCTGCTGTTGTAAAAAAGTGGTCGTTCCATGTCGAAAGTTGGGGTTGAAAGTGCGGATCTCGTCGGAAATCCCACCCAAATATGCAGAGAAAATCACTTTTGCAGATATTAATTAAAAGATGTATCAAAAGCCATGCACTGTTGCTGGTTTATTGAATAAAGTTTGGTTTTTATTGAGGGAAATCCATCTACGTACTCAGCGATGTGTGTCTATAGCGGCCTTTCTGTTTCTCAACTTCTTACATTTCCGTTGTATACCACAGCCACAGGCACTGCTATAGTTAAAAGCTCTTTTAGTGAAGTGGTAAGCGCTTTCTGTGACCACATTGATTATTGCCTTGTATCGAACCACAAAGGACTGTTGTTTGAATTCAGTAAATTTCAATTCACAACGTACTGCAACCAGTCACCTACAGTTGAGAAATGTGTGTCAATCATACGTTTTTGTTTTGGACTGTTTACTCACGGTCACTCCACAAACCCTGGTTTCATCGTTCGAACCCACATTTTCTTAATATTCAGGCAAAGGTAATAATCGGAAGCCCCAGGGGAAGAGATTGTTTATGTTTCTCTTATAACCCATAGATCCTCGAAGGTTTATGGATAACAAGAGTATAACAATCCCGCACATTGCTTTTCAACACCCAACGTCACTTAATGCTGCCTATTGTGCAACCACGGCGCTGAACCTCTCCCTTTAAACTTCAAATCATTCATATAGCAAATTGAACACAATAAATTGCCATAACTTTACAAATGTAAACCATCATTTTAGGTGTCGTCAACATCTCCATTTAACGAATACCTTTCCATCGTTTCGTCATAATACATGTGCTTATTGTGATAGCAGGGACTGATGTTCTCTTCTTTGCAATTTACTAGCAGACAGTGTATGACCTTGGCATTTTCTCGTTAAGTTTGATATATTCACCTGGTTCTTTTGTTATAGCGCATATTTCAATGGGTCATTTGTTGATTTTCCCGATTGGGAAAACAACTAATTACCACGCGCGCGGTTAAAGGTGTTAATAGTTACGTGACCTACAAAATTACCGCAACAAGTCAATATACTGATATGCAAAGAAAACGATCTGCATTGCTCGAATCTCTAAAATTCTGGGAACTAATATGTTTTTATTAAATTTGGAAGCATCGATGTCGAAATAACATAAAACGAGTGATTTCAGAAGATTGATGGTGATGTTGTGGATCTCTCTTTCCAGATTTACTTGACACTGGAACAAAATGACCTCTTCAGATGTTTTCTTTCTAAGATTAAGTTGCCCTTTGAACCCGGCTCGGACGGAAAATGTCCGATGACGCCATAGAGTACCAGGGGGTCAGGGTGCAAAGCCTATATCGCAGCTAAATCAAGATCAATTTTTGTTTCTTTTGTTGTAGTTTCAGTATCTGCTAAATGGTGTTCGAATTGCAGTTGTTTATTCAAGATATTTTTGAAATATTTCTCCACAGAGATTTTCATGCCTCTGAGGAAAGGAAAATGTCTTATGATTTTGACATCATAGCATCCTTCATCCCTTAATACCTATAAGAATATGTGACAGCAGCATGGCAGCTACTTTTAGAGAGAAAAAATCAGGAAGATTGGTTCAAAATGTGCAAGTGCAATTTTCAAATTTGCAGTTTTTGCGACCTTGATGCAAGAGTTATTAAGGTTGTCGATGCAAATCAATCCCCGTCAATGACCAAGAGCGTGGTAAACAGCGCCTATTCTACTTATTTGTAACTCCATTGGATCTCGTTCGAATATACATTAAATGCACGAGACCAATAGCAACATAATGTATTCATACGAATTACCAGATCCAATTGCTTCACTGAAACATTAATAGAATCAATAGAATACAATTTTCCTGAACGACTTAAAATAATTCCTTCTGTATGAAAGTAGACAACTTAAGTCCATTACATTTTAATAAATAGTTGCAGCCCTCTGTAGATCTTAAAGGGACACTTTACCATGCATATGCAAGAGGCAAATAGTATATATGTTGGCAGTTTACAAATGAAGGTAAAGTTGTCTGCTTTTCATCAAAGAATATATCGTGCTGTTACTGTGAACAGATTATAATAATATGTGACGTTTTCGTTTCTACAAAATACACTTTACAGTCACTGTTTTTCAGTGTCCTACCTACCAATTTGCATCGTCAAAACATTTCCTGTGATATATCGTAATTGCTTTTAACAGGTAACTTCACAATTCATCGACCCTATCATTAAAATAAACATTAAAATCAGGAAAATAATAGCAGCATAGTATGTCAATACTAATTCCTCGATCTAATTTTCTTTAGCAGCATGAAAGCCAGGATTATTTTGTTACGCGACTGGAAAACATGCTTCTGAATATTAAAATAAACAGCTTATATTATGAATATTTAAACACATATTGTAGTCAATGTGAATAATTTTCAACTTTCAAAACGGAGCGCATGAAATCACCATGTCGCACGGCATATATACTATCATGGTTGGGGTTGTAAGGAAAAATTTCATCGTGATATTTTCACTGGTCTTTATCGAATTTCTACTTCGGAAAATGAATGTATTTTCCTCAAAATAACACTACACATGGCATTATACCAATCTACTGACCGTTCTGTTCAACTCATAGGTCCTCTTGCGGTCCCTTTTAGATGATAAGGCGTCAACTTTATACTAGTTCTAAATCATAACTTTTACATGTAGATGTAAACAGGATATTATTTATGACGCTTCTTTAAGTTTCCGATGGACCAATTTAATCATGTCCATACACTGTGTTATTTATTCTGTCAGGTTTGATGATTTAACAGCAGCAAAAAGTTAGTATGGTTTGATTCGCCCTTCAAACGGTGCATTATAACATTGTAGTATCACGCATCGTCGGCTGTGTCGGGTCGATCTTGTCGTGTCTATATGTCATTTCATATTCTAATTAGATTAAAGGCGTCATAATTGGGATGAGATTGACGATACCTGAACATTATCAATGAGTATCTAGTCATAACTCTGCGTCAAGAATTAATTTGCTTGTTGTTGTCGTTATTGAGACAACACATTCAGTTAGGTTTGCTAATAAGGCTAAATAATTTCACAAAAATTGTCTTGGTATAGACGTTTTTCAGGTTGCAAAAGTTGAAAATGACCATGTCAGGCTCAATATAATTTGTTTTTTGTTTTGTTTTGTTTTGTTGTTGTTGTTGTTGTTGTTGTTGTTGTTGTTTGATGTGATTGTACGGGAAATGGCCATATGATTGGATCAGAAATAATCAAACTGTTTTAATAGATTTTAAGTTTTATTTTCTAACACGATCGGAACTAATTAGGTATAATTGGATGGTGAAATAATGTCTATTTGATCTACAAATAAAACCTCATCTGCTTTTCTTTTTGAGCCACACACTTGTTTTTAGGAATAATTTGTGATCTCGCAACATTTAGTTATAGGGCATGAAACATTTTTGAGAACTTTGAAAAATATGAAAATCCAATTATCCCCAATTAGTTCCAATCATGTTTTCTGAAGTTGAACTAAAAAGAACGTGAAATTTTCAGGAATTTCTTATCACTTTCGGGGAGCAAGAAAGGCGAGCAATAGCCTTTCGCCGGTTTGAAAATAAACTTTAAACTACAGAGGGAAATGGAGGGAAAATCATTTCGTTAAAATAAGTGCCAAAGAGATTGCAGCAGCGTTTGATAAATCAACAATTGTAAGAAACTGACGCTCTGGGAACGGTACAGAACTTGGTATTTAATATTTCAGTAGGGAAAGACTTACTTGACTAAAATTTACAAGCACTGGGTTTAGAACCTCGACTACAATTACTACAATTTATTTATTTTTAAACCATATATAAATGTGACATAGTAGCTGTACCTATTAGCTTATTTTTTACGATTTTTCTTTCAAGCTAAAGTACATTTGTGGGAACGCATGTACTAGTCCTGGTGTGCATAAACTTCTATTATTAACTACTGGCGGGGACTACTGTATACTCAATTTTGAACAAGACAAAGATGGCGCTGCTATTATATATTTGCCCAAACATTAAATCGCTGCTCCATGCAGAAAAGCATAAACCGTAGATACTATGCATATCTGCACTATCATCTTCACATAAACTGCACAGAGTAGTCTAATGTTATGCATAGGGGTGAATACTTTCAACTCTGACATTGTGTGTTCTATTTCCTTTGTAATATTATCAACTTTTAAAATTGTCGAGGAATCAAAGTGGCCGCTAAAATTCGAATTTACTTGTTAAATATTTCACAAAGGAACGGTTTTCTAGTGCAGTAGAAGCCAATGTCCCTTCAAAGGTAGAATTCTGAGAAAACAAGGAGAGAACGGGAAGCAATATTGAGGTCAACTAATTTCAAGAGTTAGAGCTATTGAGTCTTTACCTGTTGTACATAAACTTTAAGCTAGTCAAAGCAAATGAATTGTTTCTTGTAATCGGCGAATCTACGTTTTAAAATCACACAAAATAGCCGTTTATACAGGGTGTAATTGTAAACTCTGTTCAGTTGCCTCATTGTCACTTTGATACTAATGTATGTCTAGACTCCGTACTCATTCCAATACTTTTCAAGTTTACGTGGCTTCTTTGCTAATGCAATAGCAAAGCATGTTTGTCAGTATCACTTTTATAAACACAACTCAAGTACGTATATAGCCTTTCAGAGAGGATGTCTTGATAGTACGATTATGATACTTGAAGCACGTGCCATCTGATGTTAGAAACTGTTTGCTGTCAAACTTTGCTCGTCTGGATGATCATAGACAGAATTTTTAATTACTTCTTCGTGGTGTGATCCTGCTGCAAGTGTTCTGAAGAAGCGTTTTTTTTTTAAATGTTGATTATAGCCCAGTGTCAAGCAAAAAGCCTTGTTGTGCTTGTTAAAGCTCCGCTGCCAGCGACGCGGAGCTTATCAAATAGGTTGATTTTCCGTCGTCGTCCGTCAACAATTGCCTTCTCCTCTGAAACCGCAAGTCCAATTGCTTTGAAATTTTATATGCAGTTCACTTGGGGTGACCTCACTTAATTTTCTTCAAATCGTGGTGAAATTTGCATATTTGTATTTTTGGGGCATTTTTTGGTGTTTTTGGTAAAAAATTTTCTTCTCTGAAACCGCTTGTCCGATTACTTTGAAATTTGATATGCAGTTTACTTAGGGTGACGTCAGTCAGATTTGTTCAAATCGTGGTGAAATTTGCATATTTGTATTTTTAAAGCAATTTTTGTCATTTTTGGTAGAAAAATCTTTACAAATCTTCTTCTTCAAAACTACCAGTCAGATAGCTTTGATATTTGGTACATACATCCCTAGGGATGATCTATTTCAGATTTATTCAAATTGTGCAGAATTATGCAAATTTGCATTTTTCAGGCAATTTTTGCCATTTTTGGTCAAAAAATGTATTTCTCAAAAAGTACTGGTCTGATAGCTTTGAAATTTGGTATACGGATTCCTACAGATGAACTTAATGATATTTATTGAAATTATGATGAAATCTGTTATTTTGAATTTTTGGGCAATTGTTGCCATTTTTGGTCAAAAAAAATGTGTTTCTCAAAAGGTCCTGGATAGCTTTGAAATTCGATATGCAGGTTCCTACAGATAAACTAAATTTGATCCTTCGAAATTATGATGAAATCTGCAATTTTTATTTTTTGGGGCAATTGTTGCCATTTTTGGTCAGAAGATTTTATTCTCAAAATACTACTCATCAGAGAGCTTTGGTTGACATGTTCCTAGGGATGATCCGATGTGATATATTCAAAGTATGATGAAATCTTCAATTGTGTATTTTTGCAGCTATTTTAGCCCCTTTTTTCTTGCCACTGAAATGAGCTACCAAAGATTTCCACCTTCTTCATCAACATGTGTCAAAAATAGTTATTCTCTATAAAACACAGCGGAGCTATATCGGCCGCTATAGGTCGCTTGTTTCTTGTATGCAATGATATTCTCTGTCAAAATGATTTGTCTTCTTCTTATCTTTAACGTTTGACACATTATATTAGCATCCGTAAGGTTACCGATTAAGGCCCGACACCCCAAACATTTAGGTTCATGCTCCAATGACCAGTGTCTCAGTGCTGTATCTAAACTTTTAGGCAGAATGTAAAAGTTCATCAAAAGGATTGCTTTAGCAATGGAATGGAAACAATCAATTCAAATACTTCAATTACAAGAGGCAAATTTGACACAATTCAAAGATCATACATTTCAGGATGTTACAGTCAAGTGAGGACCTTTCAAACAGGCTTGAATAAATGATTAGAACGAAAAATAAAAATCCCGCTCGTAGTTAACCATCATTTGCTTAGGTTAATTAATAAAAATAATATTTTATTGCTTGCTTGCTTGTAAATTTAGAATTTACATCACATTTGTGGCAATAAAAGTGTGATACAAAAATAACTTGAAACTTTTCTCCGATAAAGATAAAGTAATATATAGTATATTAAAAGTAGCAAATAATAATTATAAATAGGTATTTCTTTTTTTATATAAAGTAACTATAATCTGCAAGTAGTTAATAAAAAGATCTCTTGTTTTGTTCGTAGAAAATAAGCTGATTTTCAATTGTATCATTTTGGAAATTGATTTCACTTGGACTTTATATTTCTGACAGACTAATAAAAAATTGTTGGATTTTCAATACTGTTGAAACATGTTGTTACATTGATTGCAGAATCTTTCAGTAGTTCGGGTTTTTGGAACAATGTGTCTCCCTTTTGTAATTGCTAGATCATGATTCCTTATGCAAAGCTTGGTACATGGTGAGTAGTTTTCTTTTCTCACATTGTAACTGTGTTAAGTAGGGTTCTAACCTTAAATGATATTTTTGGCGTACATTTTAATTTAGTATTTTCATCAGTGATCAAATTTTTCCAAACAACCTCACAGTTGTTTGTTACATTTGTTAAATTATGAAAGGTAACAACTTTGATAACTTCTTTATTCAATAATAATCGAGACAGCAAGTCGATGAGGGTCGTTAACAAGCGGAATTATTTAGTCCTTTCTGTCCACCAAAACGAATCAAATTAACGGTATGAGGTCGTCATCATGCGGTAGTACACGATGAAAACTATAGTATTTGGATTTGTTGACATAAACTTTATACTGGGTGTTTGAAAAATTAACAAGTGGTAATTTTGTGGTACCTGGGCGATGCAAATGATCCTTCAATTGATCTCAATCTTCTGTGGCTGCTTTGTGAAATAACAACAGCTGCCTTGATTCTTGTTTTTTTTTAAACGAGGAAACACCCACACATCTCTGATGATGTTTTCTGAGTCGGGTAAACCTTCATGTACGCCCACACTGATGAAAAGGTTTAATCTATATAATCTAAGGTATATCGTTTACAAGCAGCCATCCAAATCTTGTTTTTTGTAATGAAATAACGCAGTACATATTAAAACTGACATTGATAAACGCTTGCAGTACCAGTGTTACGAAGACACAGTCTGTATAGTTGAACACGAACCGATCACAATGTTATCTTTAATGTGTTTGAATTTCTAGTTCCTTCGTTTAAACGCCAAATTCCCCTAGAAAAGCCTGAGGGCAAGACTATGCAAATGTGAAAAAGCCACGCTATGGGTATGACGCACCCGATTTGCTCCGATGATGTTTTCTGAGTCGGGCAAACTTTCAAGTACGCCCACGCTGATGAAAAGGTCTGATCTACTTGAGCCGACGTATATAGTTTACAAGCAGCCATCCAAATAAGGTTTTTCTAATGCAATAATGCAGTACATATTAAAACTGAAATTGATGAACGCTTGCAGTACCAGTGTTACGAAGACACAGTCTGTAATGTTGAACACGAACAGATCTCCATGTTGTCTTGAATTTCTGGTACCTCAACATTCTTTTATGTTGCAAATTGAACACAACAAATTGCAAGAACTGTACAAATGAAAAGTGTCATTTTTTTTGCTCACGTGTTCACACACGTGTCGCAGCTGTGTCTGTGTGTCTGTATGTCTTTGTGTGTGTGTGTGTGTGTGTGTGTGTGTGTGTGTCTGTGTGTCTGTCTGTCTGTGTGCTCAATATCTCAAAAACGGCTCATCAGATCAGAATCAAATCTGGTACATAGATTCAGTTTGCAAATGGCAAGAACTGATTAGTTTTTGGCGGGTGTGCATAGCTTGCTTACTTTTTGCTAATTTCCATAATTAATTATTTAAGAAAAAATGGATATACATTGAGAATGACTGAACACCATCTGATGAGATTTACTACAAATGTTGATCACACCAAAATGTATCAGCCGTAAAAGATATTAAAGGTTGACAAGAAAGATTATTGCTATTTTTCATATTCAATGAACTTTCCTAATTAGGGATATATATATCTGAATTGGCTAGATTAAAATTGACTAAACTTGGTATGTATATTAAAGATACTATGAATTAACATTATTGAAAGTCATTAAGCATTGTCACTTCAGCCAATTGCTAATATACATATTTAATGAACTTTTCTAATTAGAGATGTATATCTGAATTAACTAAATCAAAGTTGATGAAATTTTCTCTATATATTGAAGATACTATAATACACTGAATATTCTTGAAAGTCATTTAGCATTTTTACTTCATCCAACTCCCAATTTGCATATTAAATAAACTTTTAAAATTAGAGATTTATATTTGAATTGACTTGACCAAAATAAATGAAACTTGCTATGTACATTAAAAATATTATGATATAACATTATTGAAAGTCATTAAGCATTTTACTGCAGCCAATTCTTTATTTGCATATTTTGAACTTTCTTAATTAGATATATATATCTGAATTGACTCGACCCAAGCTGATAAAACTTGCTATGTACATTGAAGATACAATGATATAACATTATTGAAAGACATGAATTAGTTTTACTTCAGCCAATTCCTTATTTGCATATGTACTGAACAGTTCTAATTAGGGGTATATATCTGAATTGACTCTACCAAAGATGATGAATCTTGCTACATATATTTAAGATACTTTTATACAACATTATTGAAAATCGTTAAGCATTATTACTTAAGCCAATTCCTAATTTGCATATTTACTGAGAACATTCCAGTCAATTCCTAATATGCATATTTAATGAACTTCCTAATTAGGGATATATACTGGGATTTACTTGATCAAAGTTGGCAAAACATGCTATGTACATTGATAATTATACCAGGCTATAACAATATTGAAAGTCATTTCGCATTTTCATGTCAGCTTATTTACAGTTTGCATCATCGTCGTAAACCACGTGCCTCTTTACGGCAACAGCTTAGCGCTACCCGTTATTTTTGCGTAGGTTAGCGGAAATTATTGCTCTGGCTCGCGAGAATAAATTTGCATATCAAAGAGCTTTCACAGTTTGGCATATATAGCTTGAAGAACTTGACCAAAGGCAATTACACTTGCTTCATTAAGTGGTGATACAATAACAGTACTCAAAGAAATTAATTATTTTTATTTCAGCATATTACATATTTGAATACTTAATGACCTTAAGAATTAATCCTTAGTGAATATTGTTCATCATGTTGATCATAACACTTTCAATGAAGTTGCAAACATGTGGAAAAGTTTCAAATTTGCACATAAATGCAATATACAATGAAACACGTGAGCATTTTCAGTTCATATCTGGTCTAGGTGTCGTCAAAATCTACACTTGAACACCTTTGGTTTCCATCGTTTCGTCATCATTACCTGAGCTAACTTTGATAACAGGGACTGATATTGTCTCCTCTGCAATTAACTTGCAGAAAAGATTATGACCTTGGTATTTTCTCGTTAAGTTACTCTCCCCATCTCCAAATATGTTGAGGTAAAGGATGTTCCCAATGTAGTAAAAATGGTTGCTTCGAGTCAGTATCGAAACGAATGGCATAGACACATGAGCCTACATAGACCCTTTACAGTTACGGGGAAAATGAACCCTATAAATAGACCATTTGAGTTCTTCAAGGTAATCGATTAAATGACGATGGTTTCATTCACTTTTCTGCATGGTGTGAACTGACCAATTTGTTTAAGCAATAACCCCCGCCGCAGGAGGGTATACACGAGATTTTGGTACAATGCGCGACATATAGCACGAGCCGATAGGCGAGTGCTATATGGAGCGAATTGTACCAAAATGGCTATTGACAAAGGTTGAGACGACCCAAACTAGCCAAAATTAGCCAAACCACCATAAACCACCATAAACGACCCATATCATCAAGTAAACGACCTAAAATAAGCACAGGGATGAAATATGTCTCAGATTTCTGGAGACACCGCCCCAAAAACGGCGAAAACCAGCCGGCATTTTCGATCATTGCAAATTCCTATACATGCCATCAACGAGTTAAGGGGTTCGGTTTGTTTCTTCAATAGAGGGCGCTGTGCAAGATTGTTACTGCTTTTACAACGTAAAGTGTAGCACAGGGAATTTCCCCGTTGTCGTGTTTAGTGGCTTACCAAGGAATGAGATCAAAGTTTTTAGTTTATTACATTTTTACAGCTCATTCACATTTTTTTTGATACCGACATTAATTTATTTGAATAAATTCTACAAACCAAATATTAAGATAACATGTGCCGTGGCCCTGGTTCTATACATGTACATACACATACCTGCATATATGTGCATGCATGCATGCATGCACACAAACATAT
>LD352793.1:58553-81602 GCA_001465055.1 Ptychodera flava | reverse complement strand
GCAGGTTCGGTGATTGGTCAATCGTAATATCCTCTCTATGGACATAACCCGGACTGATATAAAGAAAGCAGTCAGAGGGTTTGGAGTTGAAATCTTTATTTGAAATATCACAGTCAAAATTAGTTAAATAAAACAAACCTTTGCGAACCCCAGCCCACATGTGCTTGGACTTGCCGTGTAGTATACATAGACTCTCTATGTAAACTACACGGCAACTCCACGCACCTGCGCCCCAGGGGCGAGGGATTGACCGCTAATGACCCTGTGATTGAACCCGTGACCTTTATTCATTACCCACAATTCATAGTAAAAAAATAGCACTCCGGTCAAAATGTGACTGTGGATAAATACTTGTCATTGTCCGAAAATAGACGGTGCTGCGATAAGTCAACGCAGGGATCTGCAGAACAGAACAGAATGGCAACAGACGCGCAGCTAAAGTGTGGAATCGTATAATGTTCATGCGGCAGGTGCGTGTCACTTGGAAAGTCCCGGCTTGGCGCTGATTATAAGGATGCATTTGTACAGCTTGTGTTCTGCATAATAAACAAAAATATTGAACAAATTAAAAACAGGCGTACTGCACATGGCACAGACATTTGAGTTACTGACATCAAAGCGTTACCTATTGTTTAAATACAGTTAGTGAACAGAGCTATAAGTCCTGAGTGAAAAGGCGTACTTCGCTGAATCCGCGTCTGCATTTGTCGCCTTTTGAAAATCGTCATCCTGGATGGGAAATCCCCAGGAGAAACGACTTGGAATTACCTCAAACAGGTATTTCGACAACAGCGCAGTCCGGCATTTTTGCTACTACAAGCGATTATCGGTAAATGTTACCTTTTTCGGTCAATTGTAAGCGAAGATAGGTTTATATGACGGTCGTGTTATAATATTATTTCAGTGTGGACAAAAATTGAACTTGGTGCAGAGCTCTGATCATCTTCAAGACATTCGAATAATCTGTCGAGCAAGGCGGGATCAAAATATTGCGTCAGAAGTACTTGTGGCTCCCATAGAATCCACCTTGCGGCTGCATCTCTCCGCTTTCCAGGTAACGTATCGCTATGTGAACCTGTATTAGTCCATTAATTTTTCTTCATGACATTAATTAGCCTAATTCTGACAAACAAATGCTGAGCGTGGTCATAACAATAACATTGCTACCAGCATCCAATAAATTGATTATGTATTGTTTCGGGATCAATGTTGCTGGCAATCATGGAGGTATAACATTCGGATATTGTAGTGAGCACATACCCTCAAGTATTTTGTATTCTGCCAACTGCATGCGCATATTTAATGCTTTGATTGTGCAGGACTACCCATTGATGGAGAATTTTCTTTTATTTATAGATACCCTACCTGTACTTGAACCGCAGTGGCTAAATTTCCATGGTAGTATCGTATTAGTACACTTGGCACACTTGGGACTGAATGATAACCTAGTGGGACTGACATACGTACGGTACTTCTTTGATGAGTAATACAGAAAATCAAACCATAGTTTAAAACCCCATACCCAAAACATACAAATATCACATCACCAATTTAATTACACAATACAACCAAAATTGCAAATATGGATGACAACGGTTTTGTTGACAACGGTAGCTCGCTTAGAGTTGTGGTGTTCCCTTTCCCTCATGAATTTAATGAGTTTGATGATATAGCAGGTAATCCTCACAAAATGAAATCCTTCGGAAAAATAGTTCATACTGGCACAAGAGATACAGTAACGCTAGACAGTTTAAAAAGGGAAATAATGGGTGAAAATGTTGATAAATGGATGAGACAGACCCAATACCATATGTACATGAGAGGTAGGAATCGCCGTTTTGTTGAACGGCTGGTACCGGTATACGACAAAATGGCACACAGAGAAAAATACAACACAGAGGAACTTGACATAGCCATATACAACAAATACTGTACTGAGCTAAATGAAAGTAATATTGATGAGGCAGTCACCGACACATTATTCTGTGTTATAAGATCACCTGAGCTAGAGAAGCATCTTCCAATATTCATCTTAAAGGATCGTAAGGAAGAGATGTATGAATGTATGTTGCTTCCAGAGGAAGTAGTGAAAGGGAAAGAAAGACTTTGCAATATCCTTAGAGGTCCCCAGAATCTGAATGCAAAGGAATTTCGGTACAAACTTTCAGGAACTGACAACTTTATTGATGACAGCAAGACATTCTCAGAAGAGAATATTCAATTACCATGTTTCATAGAAACATTTCATTTTTATCCTATTACCTTCAAACTAATAGGAAACAGAAAAGGTTCTCCTGTTTGCCATTGTAAGAAGGTATTAGGGAAGCTAAATGTTGAAAAGCATAAGAAAATTGGAGATCTTAGACAGTTACTACACCAGCAGTTTCCTGATATCACAGAATTACCTTTTCTGTATTGTGGAAATCAGAAATTGTCAGATGCACATACAATAGAAAAGGGTCTTTTTTCTGTAAATGCCATAACAGAAATGGAAAGAGCATCACATATGCAATATGAGACATGGAGGCATGATGAGTATGATATTGACCCCGAGTTAATGACTTATACAGATTCTGTGTTTGTTACAATACCTTCAGAAGGTTATGTGCCAATTACACTCACAGAGTCACCATCTCGAAGCTGCCGTACTGTATTTGTCAATTCTATGAATTGTAAAGTAGATGATATCATGAGACTTGTCGAGGAGGAAATGGGAATAGCAAAACATGTACAAAAATTGAGTATAAACTCAGTCGTCCTCACTGAGGGCAAGTTCTTGCATGAATGTGAAGGGTTTCCCAAGAAAAGAGACATTTGGGTAACGAAAGAACCTTTGCTAAGAGTTGAGATATCAACTGGAAAAACGGAAGCAATTGAATTAGAAATGTTGAAAACCACTGAAGTGAAACAACTTAAAGAAAAAATACACAGTATGACTGGTGTGAAGACCTCAAAGCAAAGTCTAATATTATTACAGGATTCAAATGAAATTGATCTCAAAGATGAAAGTAAACTCAGCAGCTACGTATTCAGAAAAAGAATGACCCAAAATTTGAAACTAAAGCTGATAGTCTACGAAAACAAGAATGTTTTCAGAATCAAAAGTTCAAAGTCAAATGCCTTCAGTGTACCAGTAAATGACACCACAAGAGCCACTGCTAGCATCTTGAGAGAGTTGATGGCACAAGAGTTAAAGGTCAACACAGCCAAGATCACCCTGGTTTCGCCCATTACTGGAGATGTTCTGGATGATGTGAAGTTACTCAGTGAGTACAGGTTTCCAGACAATGTAATGCTATATGCAAAGGTGACAGACACAAGTCCAATGAGAACAGACAACATCATAACTGTATACATGGCCACCCAAGATGGACAAATATTTTGTAAAGATGGCATCAGAGCAGATGGAAGGCTCTTTTATGGTGAGTAACTTGGACATCAAGTCTTGTGACAATGAAAACATGTTTATTTTTAGTTTAATATTGCAAAATTATATCAACTAATATTAGAAATGTTAGTGCCAAGAATGGTTTTATTCGTTCAATATGAATATTATTTTATAAGTGCAATGAGCGGTGAGGTAAATTGTGTAGTTGAGGCATGTTTATGATATATTGTGTATGCAATTAGCTTCTTTATTCATCAGTTACAGAAAATCTTA
Organism: Ptychodera flava; assembly: GCA_001465055.1. Lineage (NCBI taxonomy): Eukaryota > Metazoa > Hemichordata > Enteropneusta > Ptychoderidae > Ptychodera > Ptychodera flava. The sequence goes on along the minus strand of LD352793.1, from coordinate 77,941 downwards.
TTTGACAGTCTTGTGATTAATTTGTTCGTGGTCATACATTTATGTAAGAAAACTTTTGCAACTTTAGCCCAATCATTTCCGTTCATTGCTGCAGTGCAAGCATAAACTCTTTGTAAGACCAGATTCAACAAGTAATGATAACAATAATTTTCAAACTGTAATATGTATAGGCTCGCGCTTAAAGAGGCACTCCCACTTTGTAACATTTGTAAAACAAATTTTTTTAATGCCAACGGTCGATATTTGACGTGGCGACTGCGCGCGGATCGCAAGATATCGATAAAAACATGTCATTTCCCGAGCGTATTTTTCACATCCCGAAGTTTTACGATTGTATCTGATTATGACCCAAAATCCCCTGAAGGCTTGTTGTTGTGCTGATTGACGATATTCTGGGGAGTCCATAATAAGTTCGAACGACGCAATTTTACCTCCCGCTGCGACTTTTTTATAGACAGCATTATGCCTTCACTTCAGGGAAGTTTTTATTAAACTTCTCCTTAGTTTTTGTCCTTTTCATTATTCTCACTCAGTTCTATTATATTTTTAACCAATACCACATAGATATCAGTTTTTACGTGTAAAATATTAGCCGCCTCTGATGACTACCTTTTGTCGTCTGCCGCACAGTTACGCGTGGTTCGATACATAGCAGCCGCCTCACGTGGTATGCATGCATACCACGCGGCGGCCGCTATGTATCAACTGCATGTATCTGTGTTAGTCACCTATGCGAATTCTGGTGGAATCAGCAAACTTTGTTTTCCGTTTTTTTCTCCGAGTCAGTAAGACTAGGCCTCCCCTCACGGGCATGACCGATCACCAACGCGAGCCTGGTACTGTGGCTTAGAGCAGCGTTAGCGTAGACTCGTATTCCATAGCTTAGTTGACAATGGCCCCAGTGCAGAATGTTCGATGTTCGGAAGCTGAATTTAGGTGGGCCACCGGAATTCAAACTTTTACTTTTTTGAGGACATGTTTTATCGATATCTCACAATCCACGCGTAGTCGCCATGTCAATTATTGACCGTTGGCATTAAAAAAATGTGTTTTAAAAATGTTACCAAGTGGGAGTGCCTCTTTAATGTATTATTGAATGCATGCAGTATTGAATGCTGAAGCATGGAATAACTGTATATGTACAATATTCATATGAGCAGTGTACATTATTTTTAATAAGTTTTCAGTATGCGGAATCCAATGATAAGGGATTGTGTATTATTCAGTGAGTAAAATTGCAATTGCCTACAACTTTTTCAGCTGTTGATGGGTCACAGACACCGGTAGCCTCCAAGGTATGCAAAGAACAAACTGAACAAGATGTTCAAGGTAAGGATTTTCAAATGATAGTTTAGTTTTATACGTCCTTTGAGGTAACTGCATCAACTAGAGTGAAATGTAGTACACTTCCTGTAGTCAATTATTGCAAAAAGTCAATCGCATATAACGAATGTAGACTACAGTAGACTAACATAAAACAACAGTGTTACTTATAAGCAACATCAGTCTCACATTTTCTTACCTTCAATGGAACAATAGAAGCTAAAAACTTATGATAAAGCCTTAGAAAAGCAAACTCAACTTATAGCTCACATTTGGTATACCAATGTGAGGTTATCGTATAAGCTGAAGTTGGTGCCGTCTGTATGTATGTGTGTGTATGTATTTATGTATGTGTATGTATATATGTATGTATGTATGTATGTATGTATGTATAGTATTGATATAAAAATGCTGTGTTTCTTAATCAATTTTAATATTTGTAGGTTTTTGATATTTTTGTTGGTAGAAATTTTATTGCAATTAACCTGTCCATGCACTTTCGAAACCTTGATGGTCTTGCTTCTGTTTAGACTTGCATTGTGCATCTTCCCTCCCCCCCCCCAAGAGTATACTAGGTGACATTTGTACTGCAGAAAATACTTTAAACAGTGAAAAGCACTCTTAATGCAAGTTATAGACTTGTATTCTCCATATTGCTGCAGACATTTAAAACCACTATATTTTCAGCAGCAACTTGAAAGAGGTGCATATACCGGCATATTCATGATCATGTGAAGGTATACAATGTAGGTAGTCACACTGGACAGTCAAAAATGAGTGGCAGTGACAGACATGTTGTGTCATTCCCAGGTACAAATGGTAATGGTATTGCGAAGTTTGCAGAGGAAATAAAAAGCTTGGATACAGAAGAGACAGAGAATAACAAGACAGAGGCGCCAAAATGTCAAACTGGTACAAACGTTGACAGTAGCAGGCATGCAAGCAAGATGCAAAAGTCTAAAGGATACAAAGTCAGACATATAGTTCGTCGCTTGCATACAGGTGTAACTAGTGATGAGAGTGACTATTGCTCTGAGCACTTCAGTTCTGTGGATGATGAGGACAGTTACAGTGATATGGAGTTTACCATTAGTGGATCCATAAATGTTCATGTAGCTGACTATGGAGACTCAGTACCTAATTTCCCTTGGCCTCACGTCCTCAACTCTAGTACTGAAATTCTTACTGAAACCAATTTACCATCAGCAAAGATTAATTCGGCAATAGTACCTGATGACTCTGGATTTTCCAGTGAAAATGGATTATCTTCTGACACTAACAGTGACTCTTGTAGTGACATAGATGATACAGAGACAAGTAAACACCAAGTCAAAAGCAAACAGATGAGAGATTCTAAGAAGAACCGAGGTGAAGTTGATGAGTCTGACACCCCAGGATATACATTCTTCCAAACAATACATGTATCCTCTTCTCCAATATTTGTATCCCCTGACAAACGCCAAAAGGATTACCCTAATCCACATTCTGATGAAGAGTCACCAGATAAAATGAGTTACGACAAACTGACTAGGCAAGACATTTTGATGGCTTCTGAACACCTTCCTCTGCAGTCAGATGTTGTTGAAGACATGTCTGAAACTGAAAACTTCAGCCACAACGACACATACAATAGCGGCATTGAGCAATGCGCAAAATCTACCATTGAGAGTCATCAGATGAAATCCAATGTGATGGGGAAGATAGGAGTGATGGAACATAGCCAGCAGATGCCCTCTGAGCTACCTCATGAGTGTGATGGCCATTCTCATAGTCACTCAGATGAGATGCTTGAACATTTGAGTCAAATATGCGCTAAGGGTCTGTCTCGGTGGGAAAAATCTAAAGAAAAGATGGCGGATGGAGAAATGATTCATGGTAGCTTGGGAGGAGACAGAGGAACATGCAGGAGTCTGGTAACTCAGTCTGTTGCACACTGTGGGAGGATTACAGACAGTGAGGCAAGTGGGAATGGTAATACAAGTCCACTGATTAACCAATCTGTGCAGTTTGAAAGTAGCAATGTGAAGTCTGTAAATGAATCCACACATAAGCCAGCAAGTGCTGTAATGGACAAAGGCATTAGACCTGAAAAGGAGCATAATGGTACAAGTACAGAGCTAGATGATTCCAACCAACCCATTGATGGAAAAATTGAAAGTAACCACATCTGTAACAAAGAAGACTACATCAACTCAGAGGAAAACTGTAAAAGTCATGTGGTGCAGGTGATACAGAGAGCACAGTCAAATCACAGTAACTTATCCTCTGCAGCACAACCTAAAATTGTGAAAACAATGCAATGTATCCATGATGGTTTAGAGGATGAGAAGCAAGAAGTAATAACCAGTCATGATGTTCAGAATCCAAATGACAGCAAAACAACTTTAGAGACCAGACTTGCTCACCGTGAATCCAACACTAACTGCGAGGGTACCAGGAAGAGTCAGGTTGTCCAATTGCATAGCAACCAAATCACTTCTCCTAGTTCAACTTTGACCAAGACTCATGAGAAGAAAAGAGATGATAGAAGCACTAGAAGTACAGATTGTCATGGAACTAGCACCAGTCCGTTCATTCAGAAGTCCACTGGTGAAGAGAAGTGGAAAGCTGGTTTCAGCATTCATGCTGAGACAGGTAATGACAGTCAGACAAGGGAAAACCCTATGAAGAGTCAAGCAACTGCTGACAACAGTGAAACAACAGTAACATTGCTGAGTGTGTCTGACAAGACTGATAAGTATAATAATTTTGGATCAGAAAAAGAGATCACCACACCAAAGCAAATGCAGGTTGATTTACCAGAGCAAAGAATAGCTCCAGCATGTGATAACGATGTACCACTAAATGGAAATTGTTTACACTCTTGCAATGATAGCATGGCTTGTCTTCCAAGTCAGAAGGCAGAAAATTTCCAAGGAAAAGGCAAAGGCACCAACACCAATTGTCAGAACTGTTCTTTGATAGAGAAGCCCAGCAATCAAAATGGAACTAGACTGAATCATCATTCAGATAATGTTGACAAGAGAGGTTCCAATAAAGTCATCAGCAAGAAATCCAAACATACAGGTCAATGTACAGGCCACACAAATCCAGCCAGTCAGAGTAATATTTCTAACGCTGCTGCATTATCACAGAGAATCGAGAATCATTGTGTACAGGAAAGCAAAACAACAAAGGAGAATGCACGGGTAGATGACACTGGCACACACAACACAAAGAAATTGTGCACCATTAAATCTGCGTTCCATGAACAAAATATCAGCACTGGTGACAAAGTCAACAAATCGCAGAACACTTCACAGATTATTGATGATTCTTCTCCTGCAAAGTCTACAGTGTATTGCACACAAAACTACAAACAGTCTGGCATTTCTTGTGTAACATCACAGCAAAGCTTTCCTGGTGAAACCACACATTCCAATTCATCATTTAAAGAACCAAAACGAAAACGATTGAAAAAGCTTTGGTACAAGATGAGCAGGCGAAGAAAGAAGAAGTTGAAAAATAATCCTCGTGATGGAACACCCTCTACATCGAGTGTTTGTGATGAAAGTGTTGGGGTATCAAAGTCAAGATTAGAATCTCCATATTTCTGCGACGATACCTCCTATGAAAATGGCAAAAATAAGCCACATTGTGGAGCAGCAACACAGGAAATGTTTGCAGAAGGTACAGACATGCAACCACCATCTCAAGTGAAGACAAAAAGTCTAGGATGTGAAAGTATTCCAGATTTCACTGATAAGCCTTGGGATAACCATCAATCTGAGACAGACATCGCAATACAGAAGACATTAATTGGTGTCAAAGATGCAAGGATACCTGTCATTAAGACCAGAAAGTTCACTGAAGAAAATAATAGACCCATAAGTGTTGATATGAAATTGGGCAATGTTGATGCTCCAAGACATAAATCACCAACTTGGTTGAAGAGCAACATGATATCTGATGAGGGCACTGTTACTTCCTTGCCTCCATTTCATTCTCCTGAACGAAAAGGATTACAAAGACAAGCAGGATGTGTAAACAAATTTGAAGAAATGAAAAGTGACACTCAACTAGGTATGTGAGTTAAAGTATTCTCCACATATCAATCAGATCATTACTCTAATTGATTATCTACAGCCTGATTAACATTTCGATGATATTGCCAAAGTGCCAATAGAAATTGTAGATTGGTTACTAAGACAGGCATAACTAACATGGATTCAGACAAATATTCAAAATTTTGTACTAACCTATTCTTTGTTGTGCCTCACAGTTTGAGCACACATATAGCTTTAAATTGATTTTTATGATTTTCACCAAACACTTCACAAAATACCAATCTCATCAGTCTTTTGCTTACAGAAAATCTGGTAAAAATAAGGACAATAATTTGTTTTTGGATATTATGACCGCAATATTATATCATTGAAAGTTAATTCTACCAACTTGATGAGGTTTAAATGCTATTTTTTAAGGGACATGAAGGAATTTGTTGTACCGTACAACACCTTGTAATCAATCAAAATGAATATATCAATCTGTTGTAGATGTCTATTAAGTAGATCATATTGCATATAGAGGGAAGGAGGTTGTTAGACAAGAACAACCAGATATGAAGGAAGGCAACTTTTTGCCATAGATGATTATCATAGCTTAGGTTACTTCATTTGCATATCATTATATTATTAGATCTATGCTCGTTTATTTTGTTGTGTATTTGTTAATTTTGTTATAATTCAGTAACTTTACATGGCTATTTTTGTTTGTTTATTTATTCAGTGCCTGTTGAGGATGACACCCTTCACAACATTGCTCGTGCAATTGGATGTAATTGGAAAATGATCGCTCGCTGCCTTCATGTTAAAGAAGCAGAAGTGGAGAGAATAACTGCAGACAACCCTAATGACTGCTATGAGCAAGCATTTCAGGTAGTTACAAATTTATAACCTTGTAGACTCATTGTAAATGTTTGTAGATGAATGGTAAATGACTGCAGAAGCCTTGAACGAACATAAAGTACTCATAAGATTTATCCCTATCTACAGTATGAGCAATTGCAAGGTTAGATTTTTAGTTCTGCTGCCACCAACACAAAGCTTATCATATATTCTGATTATCATCCATCTCTCTGTTGGCTACCAACAATTGATTTCTTCTCTGAAACTTCTGGTCTGATTGCTTTAAAATCTGGTGTGCAGGTTCCTTGGTATGACCTTAGATGGGATTGTACAAACTTTAGTGAAATTTACATGTTCTTGGTGTCTTAAGGGAAATGTTTCCCATTTTGCATCAAAGAATCTTCCTTATTAAAACTACTTGTCTGATTGCTTTGAAGTATGAGATTCAGGTTTCTAGGGGCGACCTTTGTAAGGTTTGTTCAAATTGTGATTAAATTTTCATATTTGTATTCTTCAGACAATTTTTTCCCATTTTTGGTCAAAACAAATTTCCACTATTAAACCACTTGTCCAAATGCTAAATCAAATTTGACATTCAGGTTTCTAGGGGTGACCTTAGTTAAAGGGGAAGTTCATCAAGGATGATTTTTACATATGTGCTAGCTTTGTGGTCACTTACCTCGGAAAAGCTATTTTCGCCATTTAAAACTTGCGCGATTTTTTACAAAAAATCGATAGAAATAGTACAGGAAGTTGCCCATGTAATTTGAATCATGGGAAAAAGCGCCAAGCTTAGAGCTTGCATAATGTGATATGGAAGGGACCATCTTCCCATGGACATGGCATTGTCCACTCACCCATGCTTAAACCGGCTTCGCGTATCTACACTACTTTTGTTTATACTGAGTATCCTTGCATAAACGATGAATCACTTATAATAAACTATACACTTTCAGATTTTGTGTTGCTGTTGACTACTGTGTTACTGTGAGTGGACAATATGGGGGCCATAACCGTCCGAAGATGGTCCCTTCCATATCACATTATGCAAGCTTCAAGCTTGGAGCCTTTTTCCCATGATTCAAATTACATGGGCAAATTCCTGTACTTTTTTTATCGGTTTTTGTAAAAAATTGCGCGAATAATAAATGGTAAAAAGAGTTTTTCCTGGGTAAATGACCACAGAGCTAACACATATGTAATATCATCCACGGTGAACTTCCCCTTTAAAAAAAAAGTTTGTTTAGATTCTGGTTGATATTTATATTTTTGGGCAGTCTTTAACCATTGTGGTTAAAAAACCTTTGAAACGGCGTGTTCGATTGCTTTAAAAATGTTATGTGCAGGTTTCTTGGGGTGACCTTAAGTTTATTCAAATTGTGCATGGTTATATTTGCATATTTATTTTTGTCAAATTTTTTCCATTTTTGGTAAAGAAATGAAGCAGCTTATTCATTTAGTTTTAAACTTGGTATGCAGGTCACTTGGGGTGACCTCAGTCACAGTGGTTCAAACCATAGTTATATTTTGATATTTTTTTGTCCAAAAACCTTCTAATCTCCTTCTTTGGTATCAATTACTGATTGCTTAATTTGATATACAGGTTTATAGGGATGACCTTAGTCAGGTTCATTCAAATCGTGGTTAAATTGGGTAGGCGTAATTCAAGCACCATGGGCCATGTGCTACATGATGGTGCTATGGGTATAAAAGGGGTCAATCATTTCTAACCAGCCAATTCTGATAAATTTTAATGTGTTGTAAACTATTTTAAATTGAAAATGGTATACTGAGGCATGCATACATTTTTTTAGCTCCACTGTCAGCGACGCGGAGCTTATCAAATAGGTTGATTTTCCGTTGTTGTCCGTCAACAATTGCCTTCTCCTCTGAAACCGCAGGTCCAATTGCTTTGAAATCTTATATGCAGTTCACTAAGGGTGACCTCACGTAAGTTTGTTCAAATGGTGGTGAAATTTGCATATTTGTATTTTTGGGGAATTTTTTGGGTTTTTGGTAAAAAAATCTTCTTCTCTGAAACCGCTTGTCCGATTGCTTTTAAATTTAATATACGGTTTACTTAGGGTGACTTCAGTCAGATTTGTTCAAATTGTGCAGAAATATGCAAATTTGAATTTTTAAGGCAATTTTTGGCCAAAAAATGTATTTCTCAAAAAGGACAGGTCTGATAGTTTTGAAATGTGGTATACAGGTTTCTATAGATGAACTAAGTAATATATATTGAATTTCTGATGAAATCTCTAATTTTGTATTTTTTGGGCAATTTTTGCCATTTTTGGTCAAAAAATGTGTTTTTGCAAAACTACTCATCTGATAGCTTTGAAATTTGGTATACAGGTTACTATAGATGAACTAAATGATATTTATTGAAATAATGATGAAATCTGCAATTTTGAATTTAATTTTTCCCATTTTTGGTCAAAAAATGTGTTTCTCAAAAAGTACTGGTCTAACAGCTTTGAAATTTGGTATACAGGTTTCTACAGATGAACTAAATTTGATCTTTTGAAATTATGATGAAATCTGTAATTTTTATTTTTGGGGGCAATTGTTGCCATTTTTGGTCAGAAAATTTTATTCTCAAAAAACTACTCATCAGATAGCTTTGGTTGACATGTTCTTAGGAATGATCCGATGTGATATATTCAAAGTATGAAGAAATCTTCAATTGTGTATTTTTTCAGCTATTTTAGCCACTTTTTTCTGGCCACTGCATTGAGCTATCAAAGATTTCCACCTTCTTCATCAACATGTGTCAAAAATAGTTAGTCTCTACATAAACACAGCGGAGCTATATCAACCGCCAGGTCGCTTGTTAAATTAATATTTTGTTTAACCTTGAGTCTTAATATGTGATATTTATATCTTGCAGATGTTACGGTATTGGAAGAGAAGTAATGAAACAAGCACATGTACAGAAGCTGTACTCAGATCAGCTCTTGTGGAAGCTGACAGAAGGGACCTGGCAGACAAGTTCTTTCCAAAACCACCTGACTCTGAAGCAAAAGTGCAACACAGCATTTCTCATAAATCCAGCAATGTTGTTAAGGGAGGTGACAAAGGAAAAATGAAACAGAAATCTTCACTGAAGAAGATAAAAACAATATTCAAATACCCTAAATAGTAAAATGCACTTACTAACATGTTCATAACTAAACTTCACATCGATAGTCACAGATATCTGACAGACAGTTTTTTATCAAACTTTACCATGCTTTACATTTTTTTAATCAAACCTTACCATGCCATGGTATTAGAACAAAATTGACAAAGAAAAGTAAATTACTTGACATGATAGATCGAATGTGCAGCCCACAATAACAACAAGCAAAGACACTAGCATCATGTATGAATTAATCATGTGTATTGCCCCAAGGTTACCATCATTGATCAAACAAATAATTTTATTTATTTTATTTATTTATTTATTTATCTTGTGAGCATTAAAACATGAAAGTTACTTCTTTTAGTCATTTGTAGCTGTAGTTTTTTATCCTCAGAAGATTTGTTTTGGGATTAATTTGTAGTTTGGTCAACTAGTCTACCTTGTTACAAGATTTTTTGTCACTTGTTACTTCTTTAAAGCTTATAATGTCATAGAGAATATTTTTATTTGACACTCAATTCTGATAGAAAGACTAGTATGTGTAAATGCTACGTAGATTTAAAAGAAAACTGGCGTAACAAATCATGAGTTACCTTTATACTGTATGCCTTGGCATCCACATAGCAATGTGTTGTTGTAAAAGTTACAGCGTTAATCATCCTGATTAGTAATTGTGTGTATTTTCTCATTTTCTCGCATTTAAAAGGTGAGCATCGAACTTACTCTTTAGTCACAATTTTTATTATACTGTTCATTCCAGAGGAAGACACAGTAATTTGGATTTTTGTAATGCTTTTATTGACCTGATGCTATGTTTACAAGTGAAAACCCAACATTTTATTGTGACCTCAGTGAATGATTTTGAACTTTTAATGTTTAGTTTACTTGACAGCTTAATAGTTTGGTCATCATATTACTTTCATGGGAACAAAAGTTAGAAAAGTAAACGTGGGAATCAATTTTCATGAAACCAATATAAGTAATTCTTGGTTAATACTGATTGGGATGATTGAAATATGTAATTAGATATTCAAGAAGCTGTTTTACTTGGTCTTACCCCATAAACAAAAAATATGTATAAATACTGGTCTTTGTGCCACAAAATTGGTAAAAATATTAAAGGAGAGCAACTGGAATGAAATGTTTCATTTTTGCATTTTTATATCTACATTGTATGTGTCATGAAATGGTGATATAGCATATCTTATCTTATTTATTTCATCTAAATGTTAGCAAATTGACAAGAACTACCTATAATGTAGCTAGGTTAGTTAATGGTCTGCATTAGTGTATTAGTGATTAAAGACAATAGTGTACACATTTAGTAGTAAAGAGAATGAACATTTGTACATCAAATGAAGAATTCGAAATGTAGAATTGCGTAACTAGAATGAGTTTTACTCCATATTTAACGGTTATATTATCTCTATAATAGTATTTTATCAGAGTAAACTTTACAAATGTAACTTCATTGATTTATGCATTGTTGATTTTCTAGAGTACAATAGGAAAATAATTGTCTATGAAATTTAACTTGTGAAATAGAAGGGATGTTTACTTGGTATTGTTGCACATAGTTTTGCATTTCTTAGAAAGTGTTGTAATGTACAATAATTTGTACTCTCAGAGTTAGAACATTCATTGTCTGATTTTTTTTTATAATGGTACAAAAATAGTGTAACAATTATACAAAATAATCGACATCGTGAACATGAATGGTACTTCATTTAATATTCATTAGCATTTACCCATATATATTCTTATAGAAATGACAATATAAATTTCACCTACAGAGTTAAACAATGAAATCTGATAAGCAGCGAACATAAGCAATTATAATTTATACTGTTTCAGTGACATTTTAATATTGTAAGATTGCAGAACAATAGTCAATAGATGTTGCAAGTAGAGTTTCAGATACACATTAAGTGTTAGTGTTTTAATATTGATGTTATTGAGGCTTTGTTTGTACTGAATGCAGTATTTCATAGAACTAGTATCTTAGTTCACTGATATGAACGTTTGTGTAGTTCTAAATAAATGTGTTGAAAAATTTGCTCTCAAAGTGTGATTTAACGTATCCATTGGCGGGAATTTTACGTAAAAACACTGTTTTGATTCAAGCCCCATAAGCAATTTTTCTCGCGTGTCATGAAGCCCTACCATGTGCTTGATGTGTCACACTGGTCTCCCGGTAGGTGTAAAATAATGCCGCTACGAATACGGAAATGGACATTGTACAAAGCCTAAGGGAATTTTTGTTTCAACATCTTATCCTCGAAAACTGCTGGCACTTATTTTTGCAAACAGGGCATCCGAAGATTGTTTTAAATCTTAAAGTTACATTCGGAACATCGTCGACCTCTGAACCCTGTTCCTCTAAAATGACAAGCAATTGATGTCTTCAAAAGAAATGAAATCATGGTCGTTTATCATTACATTGGTAGTGACTGCAAGTGTAGCATTGATTGTGTCAAACGCAACTACTCAAGCCTAAATACGAAACACAGCCTATGTAACGCATGCGCATTGCCCTTTAGTTCATTGCATGTCAGGTAAAAATGATGTCATCGTTTATGCTAATGTTAGACCATCAAGTCACAAGAATTTCTTTACGCAAATAATGTAACCGAATTGCAACGCGCATCATGGCAATAAAATGCACTTCGATTCCCGTTTTGTGGAGGGACCGTAAATGAAATTTGCATAGACAACGACAATAATATAATCCGAACTACGGAAGCGTAATGCATGTATATTCCGAAGGAATTGCGTGAATGATTTTCGGAAACAACGAACTCGAAGCTGTTCTCGAAAAATAATTTATCTTTGTCTGACTTAAATTTCTAAGCCCTACGCTTTTTCAAATCGTGTATAACTTTGTAGAAGTTGTGTGAGGTCATCTGGCAGTTGCTCCTAACACAGACATAACCGCCGTGTTCCTTCCTGACACGACCAACGACTAGAAATGATTGACAACTCGCCCACGGCGTATTGATATTATTCCAAAAGTAGTTTAGAAGTTAGGACGCAGAATTGTTGAGGAAATCTCCTTTCACTTTAAGCAAAGGAAAATACTCGTGACGTAATGACGGTGTCACCACTGGTCTTCGACTCGTTGGTGACATTACGTCACTCGTATTTTCAATCGCTGAACGAAGAAAAATATTAGGGAATATGAATAAATATATATATATATATATATATATATATATATATATATATATACTGGTATATGTATATATATATAAATTACAGTGCTCGATGCGAAAAGCAGAGCGTTATGAATATAACACAAATTACTTCAAGTACAAAGTAATAATATCTGTTACTTAAGTTTCATGCGTCCTGTAATCTTTAGACAGAAGTGAAAGGATTTTTAGCTCCACCCTCACATTATATGGCTGGGACGTTCTATTCCATTTCAAGGTGGTGTAAAAATTTGATGATGTTTCTCAAGCACTGATTCAATTTTTATCGTGTGGTATTGTGATGTAACCTTACAGTGTAAAAAAAACTCAAGAGTCAGTGATTCAATTTTGATATAGTACCGGGTACAAAATAAGAGATGTGATGCAGCTAAATCAAACTATAGTCTTGTTAATATTCACACACCCCGTTCTGAGATGTTTAAGCAGCCACGTACAACGTACAAGTAAGCGATTCTTCAGTTTGAAGGGCCGACAGTAATGCCTTTACTATCACATCGTAAGTAACATTTGAGGGGCAGCCAATGAAGCTGTTCGTCTGAAGGTGAATCAGGAAGGCACATTTTATTCTATCAGTGGACGGGAAAAGGGTATATGTTTTATATCAGTGGGCGAGGAAAAATTTCTCAAAAATTGACGGTAGGCGACAGACGCCAGTAAAAGTTTACTGTGAACGAGATCTTTCCTTCTAAATTATAAAAAAATCTTTACGAACCTGAAAGATGGCACACCTTACTAGGCAGGATAATATCATATGGTGATGAGAGGGCAGTGGGGAACTTCTGTTAAACAGAGACGGAGGAGTGAAGAGATATTGTGATGGGAAAAGGGTCACTAAGGCTGGTTTTGGTTGTGGGAAGGTTAAAGTAAATATTTGGTAGGGGAGGCTAAACTCGTGGTTAGAGGGTAGTTGACGAACAGCTTTTACATCCTACTCCGGTATTTTTACCCAAAATTCTTTTAAATTCTATATGCACACTTACAAACTCTGAAAACACCTTGTTAAATATATATAGAATGCTGCTTGACGTGCGATTAATTGTACAAATACAGTTCAATTTAACAACAGCTGTTTTCAGGTGCTCTCAGATTTTAGGGTTCTGAAAGTCTGCAAACATTTGAATTTGCTAAATAAATGCTCGGTTTAGGAACACCAAGCATTGTGTCAAATTTACGAGCTGTTGGTATTTGACTTTATTGAACCAGAAATGTTATCAGTATTTAGATCTCATTTTTTTATACAAATTTCAAAAGAGAAGTTGGCGTACCCAGATTACACTACCTACTTGCTTTTGGTTGTAAAGATCAACTGTCAGATAAACTGCAAAGCAATATGTCCTTGTTAAAAATATTGCGGACTGATATTAATGTGCGGTAAATTTTGCCACACACAGTTTGATCAATTGAAATCAAAACACTTCAAATAAACAACAGCTGAATCTGTAGGTACTCATTTTACAGGGGAAAAGGACAATATTTTCTCAGGTAACTGATCTCAGCATTATGCTTGCAAATAAGTACTCTGGATTGTCAAACAGCAGGTCAGATGTAACTGGGGTTTGACACAATAAAAATCATAAAATGTGACGGGAACTGTAACAAGCTACATGTCTACGACAATCATGGTTTCAAAGATAGTAATTTACACAGTTCAATCCTATCGTTATGAAGACTGACCTGCTTCAAAATTAAATCAAAGCTGTTCACTCTTGTCAAAACTATGGAGTTAACATTTTGTATAAATTAAAAGCAAAGTATTTTATCCATCCATTCAGAACGGGACAAAGAGATTCATGGGCGCTTGCTTTGTCCCTGTGCAAGTTTCATACTTCTTGGCAATATTTGTATATGTTTAGTTTAATCTCAAGGTGTTCACAGTAAAGGATGAATTTTTAAGGTATACCAAACTGCAAACTTTGAAAATACGTCATACTTAGGGTGGAGAAACCATGCCTGCACACGTAGTTTATGTAGCTCTTCTTAGAAAACACCTACCACTTTTTAAAAAAATTCTGTTTTTGGATGGAGATGTCACGAAATCTTATAAATGACGAGTTTTGTCAATTATATTTTGAGGGAGTTTTATCTATTCTGTATTCAGTGAACCAATTAGAATATCTTATAGTAGTGTACCAGTTCCGCGACAGTGGAATTTATGTACGGACACTCAGACTTGCCTTTCAGTTCAAACAAGAAAATATACCAACTCCGTCTTGCCCTTATGCTCTCTGTAATGCCTAACTAAACCGTCTACCGCTATGGCATCGGCACAGAAAGAAGAGAAGTTCTTAAATTTGTGGTATCTTTAGGCAATGACTAACGGCCAAGTTTACAGGATCTATAATATTCACTGAAACCGGAGCAAGCTCTCCACATTCCACTAAACTGATGTGCTATATAACACGTAGTCTCTGTGCAGACAGAATACAAAATGGAACTCGCACTTAGTAAATCACGTTGTAACATATTTACTTGATTGGACTTTGTATTTCATGAAAAAACAGTTATTAAGCATGTTATTCTAGAAACTATATTATTATGACCCCTTGCATTTGAAGTATAATACAGTCACTTCATGGATTACCATGCAACATAACGTTCAGTTTGTAGGTGTAGCGATGAAAAGCCCTGTCATAAATAATCAAATGTAAGCCCCTTCAGTCGAAATCAGTCTTTTTAAGTCATTCAGCCGTGGTAATTTAAGAGAATAGGTCCGCCATAAATGGAAAAATTGCGGCTGACTCGCAGCGTGTTTGCAAGGTTATATCTGATTGGTCGATTGTCACTATTCACAGCCACTTAGGGAGTCTATTTGTATTGTTTTCATTATATTGGTAAGATTCAGCCACCCAATTGGATAACAGCTTCGAAATCGCTGCGAGTCGGCCCAAAAATTGTCACGTATCTTCTCTTACGACTTCGACTGTGATATGGCCACGGTACTTTGTTCGGCAGTGTTGTGTTGTCAGCAGGCATCCTGTATGTGGCCATTATTTTATAACAAAACATGCAGGAGCGTGCGATTAACTTCTTCCCGTCTTTCAACAAATGCCGGTGCAAAGGTAGCAATCCAAAACATAAGAACAGGACTTGCTTTCATCTCATCGTACAGATCAGTTGTAAGGTTAAAAGTAATAAAGCTGTATGTGATTATTGTAAAATGAAACAAAGCACACTTACTTCTGACTGCAGGCAACTTTAGCGACACATGCAGTTTATAACAAGAGTGAAAATAAACTGCACAACGTTATCAGATATTGATGAAGACATGACCTTGCCAGATGGTGACTTGGTTTTGTGGAAATAAAATGTGGGGCGTATTTCAGTTGAAACCCGGTAAAATTGATCAGTGTCAGGTATTTCGATCGCATACTGCAATTACAATGTATGAAGTCCAATAAACATGTGGTTAAGTGAGTATTTAGTTCTGTATTCTGCTTGGCTAAAACGGCACTTGCAGCTTAAATATTGGACGATGTCCCCCGTTTAAATGAAAAGACAACGGCTTGGATAGCATTTCTAGGACTCAATATATTTTTCAATATCGACTCGACACCCTTATTATAATCAACAAATTTGAGACACTTTGCTCATACTAAGAAACCGGTACATTCAAAAAGAGTTATTAAGGGACTGTAAATTTTGTAGCTGGCAGGTAAATTAGACAGATACAGCCAAGGGTGTAAAAACCTAACACATGAAAAGCACCCCACAACTTCAGCAAAATTATCCTGACGCGTTGCTGAAAACGATACTCCTTGTTATTCGTCAGGTAAGATGTTAATGGTTATACGGTATATGTGACACGCGAGAATTCGACTTTGCAGTATCTGTGAACTATGCTATGTCTAGGCATAGTCTGCATATTTATAAAATATTAAGACGTGTTTTAAATTTCATGAAACTATATTTGTCCATGCATTGTAATCTGTCCTAGCTATCGTGCTTCTTCAGAGTTGCACAATTTTTGAACCAGAACTACAAGCTATTGTATGATTCTAAATTCGTTTAAAACTGCCTTTATAGCTACCCACTGCTTCTAAACATCAGTCGAGAACTGCGTTGAAATGTTTTTACAAGTCAACAGTTTGTAAATATTTATTAAACATCAACCAGTGGGTATATTTTCTGAAATGTAAGTTATCACATTTCAGGGCATGACAAGGGGATTGTCAAGTTGACTATAAAAACGTTACTGGTCTGACTGAAGCTATTTGGCATGAAGATAGAGATAACCTGCTAATTTGCAATTGTGAAAGTCAAAAGTGTTGCACATCATGTACGATGCGCCTGGGTGACAGATATTTTAGACTATCAAACTTTTACAATATTTTTTGGCCTATCACTTGTGACGGCTCATTAAGAAAGTTTTCGCTGGCGTAGCTTTGTTAAAATCAGGAAATGTGTTTTCCTCCATAGAGAGATAGTACAGGTCATTACAATTCCTCTTGTGACCGAGAAATCCAGTTTAAATCAAGATATAGGGCCAATTGAACTGGAAATTCCTAATTTTGTATCCTCTATGTTCTGGTACTCGAACCAAGTTAAAGAAAATTTCTGAGAATTAAAATATTTTCAAAAATTACGTCACATATTTTTTCCCAGTCAGATGTTTGATACGGATCAGTCCGTTATCCACAGTGAATTTAAAACCTCCAGTAAACTTCCTCTGACCAAGCAAGACATTTTCTAGATCAAATCTTACTCAAGAACAACACAAGGACACGGATATTTTGTGTGTGTTTGTCAGGTTTGTTGATAGAGCTGAAGCTTTAAATAGTCCTGTTTGTTATAATACAAAGTTTGGTATGCTCGTACGTAAATGGAGATCTCCAGTTGTCTTGGGTGGTGACGATTGGGCACTAAAACATTAAACAGTTGTTCCCAAATTCTATAGTGCTGAAATAGCGGGCCTTGCCCTAGAAACTCCCTGGACTGATCATTTGTGAGTCAGGAAAATGTACCATAAAATTCCCGGTCAATTTTACTGTCCTAGTCTCAGAAAGGATATGTAGCAAATTTCTGTGAAACTTGTCACACATGTCAGATGGTAGGAAAACCAAATCAGACCGTTCCAAAGGCCCCTTTGCAGCCACTTCCTTCTTTCAAGAACCATTCGGTTGGATACTCATAGACTGTGTTGGGCCCTACAGAAAACGAGATTACGAAATGTGTCCATGTTACTGAGATCAACAATGATGTATACCAGGTGTACGGTATGCAAGACATAAGGCTTTTATTTTCCCAGGCAGATAAATCTCAAAGCTACCAACCCGATTCACGGTTTTTTCCATTCAATTCCTACACTTCCTTCAGGGGACTTCTTTCAGAAGATAAAGTTAGTACCATTGTTACTGCACGTGTCAATTTTGCATTTCTTGAAGGTCAGTAGTTTATCTTCCATCATGAAAGGTGGTAAAATAGTGGTCGATAAAGCATCTAATCAGACCTGCTTACAAACAACAAAGAAATAAATCAGTCGTGTAATGTTTGGTAGCTAACAGAAGTTTAAATTGCTGAGATAATGAAGTTCAAATATTACACTTGCCATATTATGTATCACTATTATAGACGGCAAACCCTTTGACCATAATTGTTTGGTCTAAACCCATTGTTATCGTCGGTGACAGTTGATCTGTTCACAGGGAATTTGGTGACAGGAAATTGGTCACCCTTTCGCAGCCATCCACTGATTTGATATGCACGCAGAGACAAGCATTTTTCTCGAGTAACCCTGATATACAAGCTTGCAAGAGAGAGGAATTTGTCTCTATACAAAATCACCATATGAACTGCATGCACTAGCTTAACGAGTTAGCTGGGAAGTGTATACCCCATAAGAGGGTGACACTGGAATATTTCTGTGCGAAAAATTGATGATAATAAAGTTGGATGCTACTTGAGTTGCAGTAAATGTACAAACACAGTTTGATCTGTTGTTTACGATGTCACTTAAATTTAACCACGGCTCATTTCAGTAGAACCTAATTTTACAGGTCAAAAGAGCAACATTTTCCCAGGTGGCTGATCATATATCTTAGGGATTGGGAAGTCGGTAAACATTTCAATTTTGCTAAATAAATCTTCGGTTTAGGAAAAACAAGTCTAATGGCAGGTTTTACGAGCTGGTGGCATTTAACTTTATTTAACCAGAAATGTTATGAGTATTTACATCACATATTTTACATAAATTTAAAAAGAGAAGTTGCCATACGCAGATTATACTACCTAGGTGCGTTAGGTCCTAAAGATCAACTGTCAGATAAACTGCAAATCAATATACCCTTGTTAAAAATATGGTGGACTGATATTTGATGTGCAGTAAATTGTGCAGTACACAGTTTGATTAATTAAAATCAAAACACTTCAACTAAACAACAACTGCATTCTACAGGAACTCATTTTACAGGGGAAAAGAGCAATATTTTCCCAGGTAACTGATCTCAGCATTATGATTGCAAATAAGTAATCTGTATTGTCAAACAACGGGTAAGTTGTGACAGAGGTTTGACACTGACAACGATATGATAAAGAGTACTGTAAAGGGAACTGTAACAAGCTACATATATACAACAATCATGGTTTCAAAGATAGTAATTTACACAGTTCAATCTAATCGTTATGAAGACTGACTTGCTTCAAAATTAAACCAAAGCTGATCACATTTGGCAATAACAAACTTATGGAGTTACCGTTTTGCACTTGTATAAATAAATCAGGACAAGAATGTATTTGTGAATAATAATAATAATAATAATAATAATAATAATAATTAATATAAGTATTATATAGAAATAATAACGCGAATAATAATAGGTTCAATTTCCGTGAAAATTTCACCAT
>LD352793.1:38194-49113 GCA_001465055.1 Ptychodera flava | reverse complement strand
TCTGCGTGAACGGACGGACGGACGCACGCACGCACGGACGGACGCACGCACGGACATGACCAAACCTATAAGTCCCCCCGGACGGTGTCCGTGGGGACTAATAAAGTAATTTCTCGTCAAAAGGAAGAAAAGAGTGATGTAGAAGTCGGCGGTATTTGCACTTAACCTTTTTTGGCATGGATTGCGATTTCAGATATTGGGAATTACGTGCAAATTTTCAGTCATACACTGACCCTTGGCTTAACCCTTTATTCTCCTTATTTTTGTTTGAAGTTAAGCGATCTACTTTGTTTGAATCACTCCGACTTTTAATTTATATTGGCATTATAAACTTTTATCGAAAAAATGCTTCACTAGGTCGCACGCCATTGGATATAAAAAGGAAGTATCCGATTGACTGACCTACTTTATTTCCTAAATCTTTGTACACATAAAATTCAGTATCTACAACGCCGGAAGATATGCTGTTTGGGTGTATACCATGGAGCCTGTCTTAACAGTGTTGGTCGTTTGTCTAGGGGTCCGGAAAGAATAACTCTGATTTTGTAAACTTTGTCTTTTTAATCTACTCAATCAAGTGATACGATTATCGAGAATTAGCATCTGTTTCAAGCAATTAATTTTCGATTTCTGTTGTTTTCTTTCCGAACCAATAAATCATAAAAATACTAAAAAATAAAAAAATAAGTATAAATTGAAAGAACGATAAGCGATAAAAGTTAAATGAAAACCAAATGGAGAATATCTTTACGAAACTATAAGCAAGACATGTTCCAATTTCAGAGTACGTTAAGCAGCCGTTTTATGTGTGGACATTGCTGCTGACATTGCGTCTTCCTTGTGTTTGCGACGATATTGTGTATGTAAACCCCATATCCGATATGGTATCCTGTGGAACGGAAAAGGTACATCCTATAAAGGACTGTGTTGATTTTAGCAGCGTTGTTCAGCTATAGCTCTTATCAAATGCATCAGGGAGTAGGGCGATTTTTTTTCTGTCATCTCTTTCGGGCGACATCACAGAGATGACAGTACATACTTGTGTTGAGTTGCAGGCTAAAGTTAACATGTCAGTGCTCTGGAAAAAAGACCGTGATAGACAGCTTACCACCACCCTAGGGACACCGTAAATTATGAATGTGCACTTTTCAGGATGAACAAAACTTTTAACGGGTTTTGGCGTTGCCAATAGTGCCAACCCGTGAGTTGTTTAAATGACAGATTGGGGATACGTTAGACTATTAAAGACATTGCAATGGTATAAGGTTTTTAAAATCTATCCAGCTTTAAAAATAGTAAACGCACGACATAACGGGTAATACTACCAGATAAACTGTAACGTTCATTTGTAAAAAGGTCAAAATTAAATTGTCACTAGACCCAAGGAACCTGAAACTACGAGGTGAAAAATTATGAATACCTCGGAAAACAGAGAGGGAATCTTCATGAACCTCGATCCGTGCCAAATTAGAATATTATCGCGGAAAGGTATTTGGGAAAATATTTTCAGGCAATATGAGGAATGGTGATTTTATCTAACTTGAAAGAAGTATCTTTACGATCCTACAAAGTAAAATATCGAAATCATAGGACAAGCTGTTCCAAAATAGAGATTTTCGGTTGATTACAAGAAAATTTATGGGAATAAATTCGAATACTGACTGCCATCAGTATACCATGGACTCACATTAATAATTACTATTGTGTTACTCATATACAATCTTGGATGATCTTTGGATGATCTTTAATGTATTTTTATGTATCACACCATTTTCAACTGGTGTGACCCTGGTAATAGATGGAGTGAATTACATCATTACGGCATTCATTTGAACGATTTTCAACCTACCTCATTATTCAATATGATAGACCTTTAGACTTCATATTCGCTTTTGACCAGTGAAGGATCAAACTAACTTTCAAGTATCTCACAAACTATAACAGGAAAAGCCCCAGGAAAAGCTCAGGTATTGTGTGTATAAGTTACATCATGATGGCGGTAAATTAGAAACTTTTAGACCCCAATGGCTACTCTAGCCATTAGGGGTATTGTTTGATTTTGTAGGATTTTGAGCAAAATATTTGGAACCACAATTTTTGCCCGAAGTTTTAATGATCTTGGTGTTGAATGACCATTGCCAAACATGTATATTTCTACCAATCAAAAGAAGGTACAGGTTTGTGAATGGACGCAAGTCACATCATGGAATCTAACATGTTAATGACTTACCACCTCATTAATTATGCCCCTGTTTAACCGTTAGCAAAGCCATAGGCTAGTGCTTTTTGTTGGATATTAAACAGCCTTATTGACGTATTAATTTTTGGAACACATGTGCAAATTGCAATGTCTCATACATTACCACATATTACATTTTCGTACCTGCACAACTCCATAACAGTCAACCTGTTAATGAATACACTGTCGCATCTTCAGTGTAATTGAAGTTAGTTATATCACCATTTCAGTCGAATAAACTTAAAAAAATCGTTGTCCCTGCGGCACCATGTTTGACTACTTTGAAAATTTATTTGGGCCCAAGGGATGATGCATAGTAAAGACGATCGGAACTAATTTTGGATAATTGGATGGTGAAGTAATGTCTTTTTAATCTACAAATGTAATCTCATCTGCTTTTCTTTTCAGATTACACACTTGTTTCTATTGGTAATTTACAATATTGAAACATTCAGCAATACGGCACCTAACACTTTTGAGAAATTTGAAAAATATGAAAATCCCATTATCCCAAATCAGTTCCAATCGTGTTAGTAAATCTCTATCATACGATGACAATTTCCAAAAAATTGGAGCGATGTTTTTGTGTTGGGTAAAAATACATCTTTCTCTAGAAATACTTGTTCGACAGAATTTAATACAATGTAATCACACAGGCAAAAGTACACCGAGCATCACTTTTTACAATGGTCACGCATTGTTTATGCATCGTGTATTAAGTATAAACAACTTTTACGCAAATACGCACAGCCGGGCGTGAACGTCAGTTTGCGGACAATGCATTTGCCATCGTTAAATAGGCCCTGCTATATCACGTCATCAAAGCGCCAACCTTTTACACCATAAATCAAAATCCATTAAGTTGACGAAACCCTGGGCTGCAACTTCCGCCACTAGTTTTGTCCCTTTTTGTTAGCTTCTCGTCTATTTATAGACAGAAAAGGTGTTCTAGTTAAAAGACTGTGTGAAAGCAATTTCCGTCCGTCAACCTCCAACTTCATTCATCCCGATTTGCGTCTTTCAACCTTCCAACTTTCGTCTATCAACCTCTGGGCATTCTGATGGGTCATATCATAAACTGGTGGGGGTGTTCACGGTTCGGGCTGAGATGAAGGAAAGCGATTTTGAGCTGTGACAAAAATCAAAAGGGACTTAGCCACTATTAAGTCTTTCTCCAAGGTTACTTAGTTGACTGCAAGCCTATTGCAGACTACCAAGCTGACGTTGTATAGGTACTCGCTTTGTGTTTGCTTGCTTTGTTTTAGCCTCGTATGTTTGGTAACTTGTTGCATGGTATATCCTCTCATGGCCTCACGTAGCATTTTTTCTTATTCTATTTTGCAAAATATCTGCAAATACCTCAATATTTCAAGATAATTCTTTCTTCCCAACCCTTTCCTGGAGTTTCAGAGAGATTGGAATATCGAACACCAGCGTTTGTGGCGGCCATGTTTACAACTTACGAATGCGTTTGCCTGTAGAAATTAAGGTGAAGGAAACAATTTTTTTTGGGAAAAAGATAAATTTATTTATTTCAACAAGGTCGCAAATAAAACAAATACACATAACTGTGAACGCGTTAATATTACAATGCAACTTGTCTGAAAAAAACCCAAAAAAATCAGTCATTTTAACTATAAAGATCATCATATAAATGCATTCAGGATATATTCTTCTCCTATAAGTCTTACAAGGCTTGAACATTTTGTGATAAACTCCTCAGCTTTGTTCATCACCTTATAAATGAAATATAATGTATTCATCCATAATTGATATAACTTTTTAATTGCATAACATAGGATTAAAGGGTAACTTTAATTCCATCAAAGGTAACCCAATTTCGAATATTCCAAACTGTATATTATACAAAGTAAGTAATACACTCAATAATGTCATATGTTGCATTATTATCATTTTCGATTCCTGCAATTGCTAATCTTTTGATATTGATATTATTATCAAAGTTGTGTTTTCTGACAAAGAAAGAAATACATTTCTGCCAGATTTCATTTACATATTTACACCCAAATAAGATGTGTTCAAGTGTTTCTTCTTGGCGAAAAATATGGCATTTCAAATCTCTTAAATTGAAAGTTTTGGCCAAGCTTCCTATGACTAGGCCTCTATGGAAAATCTTCCAATTTAAATCATTTACTGAATTGCTTACAATGCCTGTTGAATTAAGACGACTGAATAAGGTAGCTTTGCAACTGTCAGTGAGACTTAGATTCTCAGCCCACTTTGACCAATTTGACCTTTGACTGCATGCCATTTCTTATCAACTAATTTCAAATAAAGTGACTTGGTTTTGACACCACCTTTTGTCAGACCATAATTCTCTAAGTCTAAAATAACATAGTTTTCTTCACTTGGATGTTTGAAGAGATTATTTGTTTCCAGGAATCTCGAATAGCATTGAGGAGTGTTTCATACTCTGTGTAAATTTCCTCTTCCACATGCCTGTCTGTACCTCCTCTATTTTTGCATTTTGAAGCCAGTCATTTCTGTTATCATTCCAGATGTTCTTAAGTCTTAAAAATCTACTCTTTGACCTTTTATCATAAAAAAGGACACTACCTTCATTCTTAATTATACAACAGAACTTCACGAAGAATATTCAATTTTGAAGTTGGTAAATTCACTCTTGAAGTTGGTAAATTCACTCTTGTAAGTCAAAGTGATTTCCAGGTATTTAACATATCCCCATACACCATTGGGGTTCGTTTGTTGTTGACTTTGAAATGGAGATGGAGATAGTGATAATCACTATTCAGTTTATTGTAAAAATTCGCTATGAAATATTTTGATAAGCTGGCCCATTTAGGGGTCCCTTTATCTGGATGTTTCTCAAATAATTTCATAAGCCACATTAATTGGAGTGCATTGATTTTTTCTTCAATGTCGACTTTTTTTGCCACAGTCATCATATCTTTGAATGAAAATGCCCCTTTTTATAACTTATCGTTTGCCTCACCAAATAAAATTCAGTAATTTACTATTTGCTTCATTAATACTTTCCTTAGGTACGTGATCAAATGATGCCAGGTACTATAATTTTGATGCAGCCAGCATATTAGCTACTATTGTCCTGCCTTTAAAGGACAGATTTCTAGTATTCCAGATCTTGAGGCAGTACGTAAATTTCTCATTCACTGTTTTCCAGTTTTCTCTAGATGTGTTACTGTTTCCAAACCCAACTCCCGAGATATGTAAAACCTTGTTTGAAAAATCGACCCCTTCAACTGAATCAGTGCGGGTTTTAAAACTCCCAGCCCATAAACCTTTGGATTTTTCGTTCAGTTTTGCATCTGTTGCTTGTTCATACATGTTAAACATTTTCAACGACTGTATAATGCTTTCTACATTAATCAAGTATAGAGTCGTATCATCTGCATAACTCTTAATTTTTTCCTCTTGTTTGTCTGGCAGTATGAATGCTGCTATGGTGTCATCTTTAGGAATATTTTCGGCTAGCACTTCTGCTGCCATAATATACAGTAATGATTTTAAGGGACACCCTTATGAAGTTGAATACTGCGAGAAAGAAAGCCATGAAAGAAATAACTAACAAACACTGTTTGTGATACCCGCCCTCTAGAGGCAGACCTGTACAATATTCGTATATGAAGTAGCTTTCACATTTGATGCAAGTTGGACGCACTGACTGACACGAAGAAGCATTTTAACTTTTAGGAAATGACATCTGGATAAGGAGATATTCTGACAATGTCAAATACTAAGGGACAATGCACAAATATTCAAAGTAAGCAACTTTACTGACTGGTCAGTCATAATGGGAAAAACTGTTTATGATCAAAAGATAAGGGATTGCGCAGTTTTTGAAATATGGACATTTTAAATAATACGGAAGTTATTAACATCATAAATACTAGACCAAACTATTTTTATCAAGGATGGGGCAGGTTCCAAATGAGGGGTGAGAGACAAAGGCATTCCTATTGCTGCACGTGGATTTACAGCATACGTATTCAAAGTGTTGTGTTCAAGTTCCATATTGTATCGACTGTCATATAAGGTTAACATAGGGAAAACAAATTAAATCTAATTAAATTAGAAAAGCATCAATGCTCTTGTCAGGATTTTTCTGAACATGGCTGAGATTAATATTTCAGCCTAAATATTTGGTACCCGGCAAATTTTAAAGTAAAGTCAAAATTAACACTACATTGCAGACAATATATGTTACCTTTTCTGCATGAACTTTACATTTTTTTTAATTACACTACGGAAGTACTGCAAACAGATTAACAATTAATTTTATATATCGACCCATAATTTTACGTCATAGAGACTGTAAATCTGCCATAATTTGTATTTTCAGTCATTTGGTAGATTTTCCACTGTAGAGCATTGAACAATCTGCAATGTTTGAATATGTTAAACTCAAAGAATAAATTTCCTTCGGTCACAGATTGAATTATCTTTTTAAAAGAAGTAACTTTTAAGCACTTTTAGCATCATACTCTTCAGAGAGTCATGTATATCAGGGAAAACATGCCTATTAAAACTGTAATTTCATCACTTTCAATTGTTTTTCAATACTTTAACAATTATTGGCCGCGAGGTTTTACAAACACAAAAATCTTCTAATTTTGACCTGATAAGCATTTTTCATCATTTTCAACGCACTCTTTTGAAATTGCATTAAAAAAATAATTTTAGTAGTGACTTAAAATTTTCACTTAGTATACATTTAGTTTACAGATACCAGGTTGTGCATTTCACATGCACTCAGGTCAGCAGGGAAGTGGCTCATCTACATTTCCAGATTGTTATTTCTTATTCCATTATTTAACTTCTTTCTACTCTGAACTATCTTTAGGCAGTTTACTGTAGCTAATTTTTTCTGATTGATCATTCATATCTTTACTCATCCTTTGGGTTCTTTGGGTCTAAATTACACCTCATGCCGCTACACATCAACTTCTTGCCACCTATTCCATGCCAACAACCAATTACCTGACTTTGCAACTCACTGGAGATGCTACAATTTCATTGACGGTGTTTTCAAAAAATGGTATGAGTTATAAATGGCGAAATTTGGCTTTTTCCGGGTTAAACCGACTCCAAAGCTAGCACATATGTACAAGTTAGTCCTACAAAGCTGTGAAATCTTGCCATGCATTGCTTTCCAGATCGACAAATCAGTATCTCAGGTATCTCAACACAGACTACTACAAACAGTGAAATGATACCTTCAGAGGAAATTCAGTGGTCATATTACTCGTGCCCTTTAAATCGTCGTCATACCCTTGTAAGTACGATATATGGTTAAATAATATATTGTCATAAACTCCCTGTGTTGTAATGGTTGATCCCACGTTATTGTTGTGCGTAAGGTTCGTGCGCAACCCACGTGTATCTGTCTCTTACCCCTATGAGCTATCGGAGAACGGACGCCATTTCTCTATGCTGGAGAGCTGAAACTGTCCGGCATCGTCAGAAAATAGGCCCTTTGGGACCAAGGATCCATGATCCCGAACAGCCTGGTTTTATCATCTCCCAGACTTTATTTTGATGCTGGTTGTTGAGACGCTTGGGTGAATTTGCGACCACCTTTTATGTCATCTGTGTGTCGAGCCATAGCCATCACATTCATCGAGTGTCGGACAACATGATAAATGACTGTAGGGCTTGTTACCAGAGCGACATTTACCACGTTACCAGAACAGAAGTCTAATAAAGTTAAGAAAACCATATATATATATATATATATATATATATATATATATATATATATATATATATATATATATATATATATATAATAAAATACAGATTCTCACAAGAGTGATTAATTATTCTAAACTTTTTGTTAGTTACATTTGATACAAACTCTGTAGAAGTAATCAATCTTGGAAAGTTTTACAACGTTTATCACCACATTTATTAATAGTACAGTTATCGGTAACGTGATTCCCATAGGCCACCTGGACAGAAGGAGTTCCTGCTTCCTGTATCTAAGTGACTTCGGCATCACCCTGGCGAGATATTCACGTGACCTCCGGGGGGGGGGGGTCGGCCCTAGGGAAACTCGATCGATCTGTGGCGTGCACAAATCGAGCTGTCGATGGTGTTATAACAGGAACAACTATCAAAAGCTGAATAACTAAAGTACCTTTGGTACCAGGAAAGTACCCGAATAAGAGGAAAGAAACCCACCGCACCAAATCTGAATACTCAATATATAGTCAAAAGTAGTTAAACAGTTTAAATTCACTCGGATGGAAATAAGTATATTAAATGTACAGAAAAAAGGTGGGACACAAACTATACAAAACTAATTCATGATGGAAATTAATTATAAGACAGAGAAAACTTCAAAAGCAATAAGAAAACAGTCTTTTCCAGAATAGGCTACCACGCATGATATATGTATTGATAGCAGCACTAATAAGAGCATTTTCACTATTCATCAACCTCATATAAAATTTCGAGCGTAAAGTGAGCTGTTTACTTTCAAAAGTCAAAATGTTGCTCTGAACAAAAGTGTTCGAGATACTTAATCTTCTGTCAATACCAAACAAAATTCTAAAACCGTTGTTATAAGCAACACGAACATTATTGATGCACTGATTTGTGAACTTACTCCAAAGATGTGAGCAATACATAGAAGTACAATATGTTATAAAAAGTCTCGTTTTGACAGAGTACGAACAGTTCCAAAATTCACGAATTAACATGTTAGCTCTGGCATAAAACAACCTCATTAGACGCTTAATATCATCATTATCATCGCCGTTGCAGTTGAAAATAACACCAAGATAAGAATGCTTATCTACAAAAGAAAGCTCCTTGTCATACAAGTACACATGCGGAATCTTACAAATATTTAACATATTAGGCAAAATGGCAAGACACTTAGATTTCAAAGTATTAAAGACGATATCATGGTCATGTGCATATTGAGTACAAATATTCAAGAGGTTGTTGATACCCTTTACACTTGGACAAATCAGTACTATGTCATCAGCATATGACAGGTGATTCATGCACTTTCCAGCAAGGAAGCAGCCGATATTTTTCTTTACAAGTAATTGACTAAGTTTATCAACATAAACTGAAAAAAGACGTGGAGAAAGTATACCTCCTTGTCTCACACCATAACATGTTTTAAACTGTTTAGATAAAACTGAACCCCATCTTTCAGCAAATTCTTGATGCCTATACCAATAAACCAACATTCGAACTATAAAATTCGGAATACCTCTATCAATCAATTTGCGAAATAGTGTCCAATGGTTCACTTTATCGAAGGCTTTTGTCGCATCAAGAAAACAAAGGAAAATAGGGGTATTATGACGCTTATAAAAATCAATTATTTCTTTTACTAAAAATACACACATATCAGTTGAGTGACTTTCTTTAAAACCAAATTGATGATCACTTGTGTGGAGTAGACTATCACACTTATCAAGAATGAATGATTCATACATCTTAGAAATGGCAGTGGCAATAGCAATAGGTCGATAATTCCCAGAATTAGTAACATCACCATTTTTATTCTTTACAAGTGGAACCAAGGTGGTGTCAATCATGCGAGACGGCAAGTAACCATGAATATGCGCTGCAGTAAACATCACTGAGAGAAGAACATGCAGGCGTGAATGCGCAAACTTTAGATGCTCAGCTGTAATGCCATCTGGACCAGCAGATTTACCACTGGCCAATTTTGCAATGGAATTTCTAATGGCATTTTGAGTGACAATCATATTCTCATCGAATGAAACAATCGATTTAGTATCTTTCACAAAACACTCATTACTGTTGTTGGTGACAGAGGAAAGCAGACTTGCAAAATGGTCACGCCACAAATTTGCAATGTCATGTTGCCCATTACAGCCATCAATGGTTGATGAAAGAGGTGACTTCTTTTTACTTTTAACACGCTCCCAAAACTGCTTGTTATTATTGTTACAGAGGTTGTCCGCTAAGGCGTAAGCTCTCATTTGAGACTCACTCTTTTTACAGATCTTAAAAACATACTTAAACTTAGCACGTGATGTCCTCATGAGATCAAACATCGGACCTTGTCTGGGACTGCCAGAGTCCCGCAACAACAGGAAAGCATCACGAGCAATGGCATGATACTCTTTAACATGTTGATTCCAACCTGGAATTGATTTAGCCCCATTATTACAATGCATATTAGAAGGAATACTTAGCAAACCAGCATCCCTCAAGGCTTCAACAATATCATCATACAGTTTTGAAATTGATTGCAAATGAGAAGGGTTATTACAGTTTGAATTTCTACAAATGAAAGCTTCCTTACCAATGTTAATTTCTCTAAGCTTATTACATGAACTGTTGAGATAACGATGCATTGAAATATGATTCACCTTGGACCAGTCAATGTGTGAACAAGTAGTGTTAACGACGGGAGTTGAGTCATACTTTTGAAGACAGTCAAGATCGCAGTTCACACAAATTGGAAAATGGTCAGAACCCAAATAGTTATGAAGAATATTAATATCTTGAATACAATTATGCGCATTTGGAGTAGAAATACAATGATCCAGCCAAGACGTTGTATGATGCGCCTCACTATAAAATGTAAAGTGTATATATATATATATATATATATATATATATATATATATATATATATATATATATATATATATATATATATATATATATATATATATATATATAT
>LD352793.1:20612-38183 GCA_001465055.1 Ptychodera flava | reverse complement strand
ATATATATATATACATACATATATAGTTATATTATTATGTCAGGAAAACAGTAAAGTCAGAGTTTTTCTTTAACACAAAAATTATGAAAAAAATATAACTAATAACGAAGTCAAGATAAGGTACAAAATGTAAACGTTTACAGGCTACCTATCTCAGGTCAGAATAAATCCAGCATGACAGTAGAGGTCTTGCAAGGTCTTGAAATTAACACTGTTGAAGACTGATCTCAAAGTCTGTCTGAAAAAGTGTGCCGCGCCAATTTATACTCAATGATTAAATCTAAAGAATATAAGAACAATCTTGAACTTCAATTGATATGCGTATCACTGTTCTAAGAATATCTCATCTGTAGTAAACACGGTTAATTGATTTTCCAGAAAGTTATATATATATATATATATATATATATATATATATATATATATATATATATATATATATATATATATATATATATATATATCACTGTGTTCTATTAATCTCATATGAAAACAAAGATCTCAAGACAATGCGACTGTGCGAGTTAGCACCTCTAGACGTGATCAAAACCTGTGGGCATGAAGATATCAAATATATTATAAGTATCAAACGTTAATTTAAGGAATAAACATAAGCAGACTCGCGTTAGTGGTAGGATTTTGTGTAGTTCGTGTAAATGATAAGATAGATCTTTATTTAAGTTGATAAATGAAGTTTTTCTATTTACTGAAAAATGTATTATCTTTGTTTTGTTTATCCTTTTTCAGTGTAAACAATGAATCCATCGGCACTGATTGTATCTGAGAGGTTGGGGATCCCCCACCAAGACGCTGTTGCAAGTGCAGTTCATTCTTTAATTGGGCCTATGCGTTCACTAGGCTTGCACATTTATTTTACAACACTTGATGAAACTGATGACCGTGAAAGATGCGCTAAATTCCGAGTTCAAGCCATTAACTTAACTAAAAGCGGCCGCTTCGGAACTCGCGAACCAAGCCCAGATTATTTAGTATTTCATCAAGTCTTTTTTCCAAACCTAGAAGACTTAAAACATGTAAAGGCTGTAATCGGATTTGGTATGGTTTCATCCGACGCGGCTATCAAAATCGTACGAGATCGTTTCCCCGCTGCAAAATTGTTCCTGATCAATGTTTGGTCTCCCAATGTCATAAGCCCAAGTGTTCTTCAATGTAGCCGTGAGGAAATAGATGTACGAAAGGAAGCATTGCTGACACATGAATTAAAGAAAGCAGATGCAATAGTTTCGTTTGGCAGTCAGACGTACAGCTACTTTTCATTCAGACATGATAAGCAATTTCGATCGAAGCATGTCGAAATGCTTCCTTTGGTTTCTGAAGCGAGTAATCCAGGCATCAAGAGGGAAGATCATATAGTATCAGTGTTTCATGAGCAAAACTTCAAAGATATAAGGGGTCTTGAGAGTATTATTCAGGCTATGCAAAGAGTTACATGCCGTTTCGACGACATGCAGCTTAGTCAGCCCGTTTGGAAAATCATTGGTATGTTCAATGTAGGCGACGACGAAATAATTCGATTGCGCGAAAATTGGAATGTACAATTTCAGTATCTTAAAATTACTTCAAGTGAAGTTTTTACGAAAGAGATATGTTGTTCAAAGCTTGTGTTGATACTGCCTTACTCAGTTCACTCTCTGAGCGTCGCAGTCAATGCAATGGCACTTGCAACGCCAGTCCTTGCAAATCGGGGTTCTGATGTCCATCATCTCATTACTGCACATTTCGAAACACTTGAGGAATATATGGTCGCTGATATGTCCAACGTGAATATTTTGAGCGACAAAATAATATCAGTGTTGACACATGATGCTGTTTCGCGAAATCGAGCATCGGAAGCGAAAAGGAAACTGGAAGATAAGACCGAAGAGACCTCCAGAATATTTATCGATATGGTCAGCAATGTTTTGGCTTTACATAAGTCAGAAAGTGGATCAGGTAAACCATTATCAATATTATCTATATTTTCCATTCCATTGTGTAGGAATTATTGTGAAAGGTTCTTGGATTAAATTTGTGACAAAACTTATCACACCAGACCTATCCAATTGCCATATTTGTAACCCGTCGGAAGGACAATTTGCATCAATCTTATACTAATAACTATTAGGCTAAAATATTTCTACCGACATATGCCCCAAAACTTTTCACATCGACAGCACAGTATGGTCAGACTTCATGCGAGGTATGATTATAAAATATACTTCTACAAGCATCATCAGTGCATCATAGTAATACTTCAGTGTCTTCTGACTTATAGTTGCCTGTGTCTAAATGGACACTGAGTACTAACTTTTCCATAGGGGCTGAACTTTTTTTATCCTGGTGGAGGGTTGGGAGATTGATTTAAGGGATTATATTTTCCTTGTCCATGATAAATTTTGATCGTTAAAGTTTCTGGTACTTGTGTGCGGTTTAATTTTTAATTAGCACAATTTAAGAAAATAGTATAGTTACATGATGAAGTGTGAAAGCGAACGTAATTGAATTGAGATAAAACTCCTCCTCATAATTACAGAAGTTTGCTTTTGAACTTATGTTACAATCTGAGCAGTCCCTTAAGACTATATGGAATATAGAAAAAGCATGTAGAACGACCAGAGTATAAATCCCGGAATTGTCTGTTCAGAGACGACAATCTTGGCTTTTGCATGTGATAACAGAAATTAGATCATAGAAATGTTATGTCTTTAAAACTTTCATAGAGTAAAAAGGCTGATAAACTGTATGTTTAATAGGACAGAACAATACAAATAAGTTCTGCCATGAAACAAAAACAATCAAACATAGTGTTAAATGACAGCAACTATGTCCTTTTAAAAGCCTTGATGATTTACCTCCACTTTGTATAACTATGTCGAGCACGCTATGGAGACAAGTAGAAAACAACTAATGGAGTAATACTAAATGGATTAATTTTATAGCACAAGAAATACAGTAATACAGTGAATTGTCAAAGTTATAGTTCTGTCCCTTATACTAATCCTCTTTCAACCAGATTTCTTCCCAATCCCGTTGTTTTCAATTATGATTTGTTTTGACCAATGAGCAGAGAATATGGGGGAAAGGGTTACTATCGTATAGTGCATATATCTGAAGACCACAGCTTAGGAAGGGGAACAGTAATGTTCGTGATTGTCTTCAATTCATTACAGCTTAATAGATACGAGCAAATGTAAAAAATAGGCACTGGAAGAGTAAAGAGTACACTTTGATAATTAACATTCCTCTTTGCTTAACTTTGCTGAATGGTGTTCTGAAACATATAACGAAATCAGAAAAAGGGGTGCCCCAAGAAAGAAAAGAATAGTAAATTAATGACTGAAGATAGCTCAACAGTTGGTGTATTATTTTTCTTTCGTCATTTTCGCTACTTATATTTGACTGCCTTCTATGGCTCGATATTTTTCACAGACATGCTCTCGGAATTTTTCCTCCATAGATTCCAAGCCCCCTAGTATATCAAAGGGTCAATTCCATATTTCGTGATATTTCGGCTTGTCCTTAGCAGTGGCCGTCAAATTTGAGAATCAATATCACGTATATTGACACTAAATGAAGCATAACTCAAAGGCAGCTGTATGCCGTTCCCTCGTATAGAGTAAACAGCTCAGTACAAACTAAACAGCATCTAAAATGTATAATTGCCAACGCATACACAGAAAGGAACGTTAAATCATGCCCATACAGATTATTGCCATTTACCCTGTTGGAAAAATGCAACGAGTGCTCACATGCAAGCGTAGACTACACAGGAACTTAGGGCACAGCAAAAGCTTTAAAATACAGTGTAATACTTCCTAAAAGGTGAGCTACACATAAACAGAGAAATACTGTAAGACACATCCGTTGTGATCCTATACTACCGCCAACCTACCAGTACATCTTCTACATACTCTTTCGTTTCACTTTGGTTCAATACCCTTTACAGCCGTCAAGAAAAGAACTGAAATGTTTGATCAGAGAGTGCAGCAAAAGACACGTAAGGAGTGTCAAACAGTGGAACCAGCAGTACAAAAAGCGACTGCTGCGGGTATGTATTTCACAGCGTCAATATATTCAATAATAAAATGAAACATATTTGAAGATGAGAATCATTTGAACTGATGATTGAAGATACAAGCTCGCACAAGCTCGCACAGTGAGAGGACATTTGCAATGTAAGCAGATGATATGCCTTTACCAAGATCTTTGCCATTTAACTTAAGTATCTTACAAAGTCTATTTCAGAGTTACAGCAATCTTTTGCCATATTTTCAATCATTGATATAGATGTAAAGTATCATAACGTGGTTGCCAGTAAGGATGATACCACAGACGACATGTATAGCGCATACAAATATCCCATCCAAGTAGCTGATTCAAAAACAAGAAACATGGAAGGTGAGTAATAAAATTCATAAAAATGTAGTTGCATGCAGCAATGACAGGGCCAAAGTACTGCCTACCTTAGAATTAGATAGAATTAGATATGCACACAATCAAAAGGGTGTGAACCATAAGGTCCACTTCCAAACAAAATATAAGGTGCTTAACACTTGTGGTTACTGATTTATATGCCTATTCGTGCAATCGAGGTCAAAATTCATCCTTGTCACAGGACATTTTGGTAAAAGAACTTTGCTATCATACTTATCCTTGTGTAACAAAAATCAGACCTCTGGCTCAATATGCAAGCCAAGAATTACATATGTGCATAATGAAATTAGGTAAAGAATGTGGCACCTAAAGGTCCCCTATATAAATGAAAAGGGCTCAGCACTTGTGGTTACTGATTTATAGGCCTATTTGTAAAATCACAGGTCATCCTGGTCATGTGGATTCTGTCAAAAGAATTTGCTGCCTCACCTTTCCCTATGTACCAAAAATCAGACCTCTAGCTCTATTGGCTTGCTCAGAATGCGTACCGAATATGAAGGGTGTAGCACTTGTGCTGTTTTACAGGCTTGTTTGTGAAATCAAGTTCAAACAAGTGTCATTTTGTCAAAATAATTTGCTCCCATACCTTTCCTATGTATTTTTGATGAGGTACACGATGTGACACCATAAGCTCCCCAATGAAATTAAATATAAAGGGTTTAGCAATAGTAGATACTGATTTATAGGCTCGAATGTGAAAGCAAGGTCAATGGTCATCCAGGTCATGTGTTTGTTTTGTGAAAAAAAACAACAAAAAAACCACATTTATTCCGATAGTGTTCCCTGTCCTCCAGAGATCAGAGCTCTAGTTTATTTGGCTAGCCTACAATTAGATATGTGCATAATTAATGAGGTTCGGGATGAAGTGAGGGTCAACGGTCAGAGCAACCCCAAAATCTTGGTTTGCAATTTGGTCCAATACAGGTCATTCTTGAACAGAGACTATCTCCCTCGGAGTCTTAAACAGGATGGAATAAGGTATTGCCATAGTTTAGTTGTAGTTGTACAGAGCAGGTCGAATGTCATGGGAAATTCTGAAAAGTAATACTATAATATCTTCTTCTCAAAGTCGACAAAATCGCCTATGACCTTTAAATTTGCCATGTAGCAGCCTGGCCATATGGATAACATGTCTTCTGCACAAAAATTGTATTGATCAATTATCATGCAAATGAGGTCAACTTTAATTGTTAAATCCAAGGTGCTGACAGGTCATGTAACACATTGTTATAATCATGTCATCAAAAGTTATTTGTGATGAGTTTTACGTAAGTGCCAAATTATAAGCCACTTGGTGCAACTGTTTTCCAAGAGTTGCTGAAGGCTTAAGCGGGTCAAATTTTATTCTAGCTCATGCAAACATTTTTAAACAAACCACTATCCGACAGAAACTAACCACTAGCCCCTATAGTTGCTGAGATATATAGAGTTTGAAGAATGAGTGATTATGCAAAATAGCAATCTAATCACTTTCAGGGTCAATAACCCTGGAATGCGGTATGTAGCATTTAGGTAGTATGTCTTAAAAGTTTCTGAACAGATGTTTATTTTTCAAATTTTATGCAAAATTAGGTGCTTTATAAAAGTTAAATGCAGGAAAGCAGCCGAGTCATATGATCAGTCTTTATATAAAGGTGTAGGTGCACGAGTACTCAATGGGCTTAAAGATACAAGGTCACCGTAAATTTGCATATTCCATATATGGTAGAGATGGCGGGGCTTAGCTTACTACCCCGTAACACCTGTAGCTGTCGGTCCTCCATATTTGATACGTCAAATGTCATGCAGACGACGCTGCTAAGTATGCTATGGCTGGTCGTGTGGGGCTCCCTTTTAAAAAGCGGTCACTCGCGTAAAATCTGTGATTGACTATTAAAAAACAGGTGACCGAATACCCTTAACAGGCCCTGAAAGTTTAGAAAGGCTATGCACAACGATTTCGGAGATCTAGCTTTGCAAAGATTTTATGAAAGAAGAAGAGGAGGAAGTCGATTTGACGGAAGAAGAGGAAAGATGCAGAGTAAATACGATACGGGCCCAGCCCGAATAGGGCGTGCGCCGTAAGAACCGTGGAGACGTGCAGCCATATGCATTCTATGAAGAGACACGAACACGCAGTTTGTGTACGAGAGCTTCGTTGATATGCAAATATCTCAAAGTAATATTTTACACTTCGATGATGTCTACTCTAACTGCGCACCAATCGATAACCTCTCACTAGGCGCACTACTGTGCTAACATTTAGTGAGCATAGTGCAGCTGGCAGCGCGCATGGAACAGACTACATGGACATAGCACGGTAAAGTTCAATAATGTTTTGGTTCTCATATGGTGGTTGACATGTATTACTTTGTCCGTGAATGTGCGAGTAAGAGTTTGCATGTATGTGCTGTAGTGTAGGACTTATTTTTGTTCCTGTAAGATTTTTTTTTTTGTAAGTTGGCATAGTGAACATTCAGGCAAAGCTAGATTTGGAAAGGTTTTCATGATATCGGTTGCATAATGTAGTGTACACTGTTTTTAATTGATATTTACACTTGATCATTTATTACGTTTGCTCATTTATATAGACGGTAGAGTGTAGTAAAATACGATGTGAGGCAGCACGAAGCTTTCACAAATATAGTGAGGATGTGATCACTTTTAGGTTCAGTGTTATTGTTCATCATCAACAGCTATTAGCCAGAGAATGACTACATCGTTTGTCTCATTTTGCTTTAAGTGTCATCAGGTGTTGTTTGGAAAGTAGTGTTGTGCTCTGCCGTGCTCATTTAGTTATGTAGGCTTTCACTTTTTTTGAAATTCAGAATGATACAGTACTCTAAGGAAAATGTCGACTTCACCCCTCTTTTTTTCGTACAATAGTGGGCCGGTGCTTGGCATTCTGGAAAATTGTGTGATCGGACCGGATGCAATCTCGATTTAACTTTATATGCAAAATTGACATGACGTGTGTGTAGCTTTTCATGGTTTCACCACTATTGTGTCTGAGGACAGTCAATGTACGGATTGTATCTAGGCAATACCAACATTACATTAAATTATAAAATGTATCTTCTTTTATTCTCTTCACAACTTTGTGCAAAGATAATATTAATCAAATCTCATCTGGTGAATAAAAAAACAGAGATTCTATTTACAACAACATTTATACCACTAAATTTAAGTAATGGCAATGTAGTTTTCTCTGAATATTGTAATCTATGAGTTATTTTGTACAATTGAGAATTGATATGTCTGGTATACCCAGTTTCTGAAGGTTTTCTGAGAATTATTTTACTTAAGTGTTAATAAAGCATTGTTATCAGGCGGGGTTTGTAGAGATGATCTAAGGAATAGATGACGTCATTTAATGTATTTGAATTACATTACCAATGTCCGAGTCCAATATTTCGTTAAAATTTGACTTTGAAAACAGAATAATGAGAAACAAGGGGTTTAAAATATGTCAAACATGGAAACGGGTAATTAGTATGCGTACCAAATCGTGATCTGCCGAAGATCACACCTACCCAAACACTAATCTGTAAAAAGCCCTTATCAACCAACAACCATTCTTTCGATTTCAGCTACCATAAGATCCACATGCATACTTCTTTCGCTGCTAAGCTACATCACTAAACTTCGCTAACGGAATAG
The DNA here is from genome assembly GCA_001465055.1 of Ptychodera flava. Taxonomy (NCBI): domain Eukaryota; kingdom Metazoa; phylum Hemichordata; class Enteropneusta; family Ptychoderidae; genus Ptychodera; species Ptychodera flava. Next base: position 30,110 of record LD352793.1, on the reverse strand, counting down.
GAGCAATAGGAGCATCTTGTCTAATAGGAGCACCTTGTCTTCTCTAGTCTACACTATAATCAAATTAGTGTTAATTTTAAATTCTACTTACCTACCCGACGAGGTTTAACTCTGATTTATTCTAGCGGTGATCGAACACGACCTAGCAGCAAATACTGCCACGAGTCAAGTGGACATAAGTGCGGTTGACTCTGCCTTGTACCCTTTTCAAGAAACTAGTGCCAGTGTCACAGATGGGAAAGGTAAGTGCTTCGGTCACCAAAAGTGCAACTGGTAGGTATAGATAATTCCAAAATTTTCTTGACATAGATAACAAAGATGATATAGATTCAGCATGATTATTTTACGGCGTTTAATAGTCGATGTAGTGTTATAGCAATAGTATTGGTAATATCGATTCCAAAATGCTTTGGACATTTACAATTTTGAAGGAGATTGAAAAAATTGCAAAGTGCAGTCAAGTCCAGTTCCCTGCAATTAATGATATCCGATTTTAATCTTTGGGTTGTGTTCGATAGGAATGTTGAATACTTGCACAGTATCAGGTTAATTACCATGAGGTTACATTGACTATGATATTCAAGGTATATCAAAGCTAAAATGTTACATTTAAGCTTATCCATCTTGTTCGCAATAAATGTCCTTTTTGGATATTGATGAAGGTGATAAGGTCAACAGAGTAGACGACAACAACGAGCAAACACATGCAAACATACACCAGGCAGTTTTGATACCCCCTACGCTAGAACAGCATAAAGAACAGAAAACGGTACCACCTCCTGCACCAGAACTGTCTAGAGAAGAGAGAACAGAGCCGCTTCCCATGCCGAAGCAGCACAAAGAAGAGATACCTTTGTCGTTTCCTATGCGAGAGCTGCCTCGAGAAAGGGTGACTAACAGCATCGGAACACAAACATTAGCAGGACCAGCAGATACACCTGGCGCCATGGATGATAGTACAACACGAAGACACAGGGCTGCCTCAGTGGGTAACGACAGGTATAGCTCATAGAAGATCAAAATGTTACTTGTCTGTCGACAAATTCATTTGAAAGTTAAAGATCAAGTGCGAAATCTAAAAATAGAGTATTGCAGACGTGGATTGATATTCCAATGCTTCCACAGAAGTGATATCACAGGGTGATAATTTAATTCTACCATTAATGGTCCTGTTCATGTATGCGCAGCGACATCGCTAGAGGAACACAAATATAAAGAACATTAACTTTGATTGTAAATGACAAAACGGAACTTCTGAGCAATCTCCTACGGATTGATTTGCTTCTCAATTTTGATAAACATTGTGCGTTTTAAGGTTGGGTCCCTTGATACAGAACGTAAAATGAATAAACAGTTTAAGGCAAACTAACAATGCAAAAGGTCGGCTGGAAGTACAAATTACTTTAACTCAAAATTCATAATCAGACTGTTTTTTCTTCTGTTAAAATTTCAATTTTTACAACAACATAACAGTATTACGCTCACTTATTCTACAGGCTTAAAATAAGTGACACAACTAACAGAAAGCGACGTTCCTAATACACTGAGTGTACAAACGTCTTTGAAGCCACTACTGCTAGCACTTCAATGTATGAAATATACAATATGAAAGATTTCGTGGTGACGGAAATATATAATATGCGACCAATTGCAACCTATTTAGGTTATATCATTCTGAGCCACTACAAAGCAAGCACTGGACACAAAGTTTCTACATGTTCCATTATAAATATTTTCTTTATCTTTCATGTTTCATGAACAGTATCCCGGCTGCTTCCAACACAGACGATCAGGTACTAAAATATTCATACCACTGCAGTTTTGTGCAACACCACATTCCCGGCCCGACAGACATACAATCACGCACGCAAATACTACTTATGCTGTGATATGATCCATGTCTGGTGAAATGCAAACTCTCACATCATATATTTTAAAAGTATGTTATAACTGTAGTTAAAAACTATCTACTGTTGATTGACCAATCAGAGCGCTCAATTCAGGGTGTTTTATTTACTCGTAAAGCCCTGGTCACTAAATTCCAGAAACGAATGACAGCGCCGTAGTAAAGTACTGTCCAATCAAAAGTGAACATGTCATATTCTGTAGACATCTGGTATGTTTTTTCCCTAATATTCAAATTTTGTAACACAGTGGAATCCAGCTGCAACACAAAATCTGCGGTGGTACAAACATAAACTAATGTGCCCTAGGGCATTTATAGGATGTTCCATTACATTGGAAGGCTATTTCACAAATACAAGTTTTAATTCATATCCTAAACATGTTACATTGACAAAGGGGACGGTTGATGTAAACACATTGAAAACGAAAATATATCAGTTAGGGGCGATAGTTTTTAAGTCGGATAAAACCCTCGTACTCGGGCTTTATCCTATACTAGGGTCTGTACTTACGCTGTGTGAACTTGTCATAACTGGGCCTCTTGATTCAGGATGTGTGAAAATGTCATGGCATCAATCAAACATGGAGTAAATAAGTTTTTGTACAAAATGCCGTTGACCCTTGTACAGGGCACATTTGTGTTACTATCACAATCTCAGACTTAACAATTCGTCCTTATTTCCCCTCAGACGGAGATGCCCGACCCTGTGTGTAAACTTCTAGCCGATATCATCAATGTAGTAAAGTTTTTCCTCTTAGATAGAGGTCGCTGTCAGATCATTTACAATGAAATAAAGAATCATGAAGGGGGCTTGGAAGGTGTCAGAACGCAAGGTCAAACACTATTGAACTCTATATATACAGGTAAGTTTCTATACGTGTTTTTCAGTAGAGAAAATTTCTTGCAATTATGTTTTGACTACTGTTCTCCAAGTCAATGATACATCGCTATATATCTCTGTATTTTAGCTGAACAGCAAGGATCTTCTCCCATCGAACGGCGCAACTCTTGTGCTGACGCAGACATCGATGTAAGTTTCTTTCAACTTAAAGAGATAGCTGACAATTTTGATGATAGTGTAATATCTTTGTCCAAGAATTAACAGAAACTTAAATCCATAATTTTCACTTATATGTTTATATACAGTACATCCCATTGTACACACCCCATGTTGTACAAAATATACACTTAGGAAAAGGATTCTAGTACGGACTAAAATTCTGTTCCCAACAACTATATCTGAAATTGAACACGAACAGTCTGTTTTGAAATATTAAAATGTATTTATTGATATTTTAGGAAGGAGAAGAAAAATCTACCTTTTACAGACAGAAGAAAAATACTGTAAAAAATAAAAAGTGACAGTTAGTGTTGATTCATTTGTAAACTTTGAGTTAATTACGTTCTCTCATTCGTGAGTATTGCTGCTATGTATAAAAGAAATTCAGAATTAAAATGGCATGAGAGTAATAGTTGATCACAGTTTTGTGTCGTATGCTTTCATCCGTTTAGATCAGAAATCTTGTCCCTGCAATGGCAGCGTTTGCAGAGAAAGGCGACGATTCAAAAATAAGGCAGGAGATTTTTACATATGGCGATGCTATCAATCAGAGGATGCAACAACCAATCCCTATCGAGAGAGAATATCACGACAGACTAGGAAACATTGAAAAAACCGAGTCTTGTTCCGGAATGCCAGCCGACGAAGATTATTACAGACAAGATACAGAAGGGAAAGGCAAGTCTTTTTTCAAAATAAGTCTTCAGATTATTTAAAATTTAGACATGTCTCTACGAAAAGAGATTATTTTCGCCAGTTTTTACATTTTAAATTTATTTCTTCTTTATTCTTTTACAAATATTTCTAAACATGTCCATAAAGCATTCAGCATTATTGACTCACTGAATAATATTGCCACTCTGTTGTCATCACTTATCAGATTGTGATCAAATTACTTTCCCTAAAGAGGAGGCCGCGCTTTCATGGAAATACGAGTGAAATTTTGGTGAAAATTATAGCTAAGTCTTCTCTTCCACTTTTTAATGTTTTTAAGGAATTGATATGCTTCGCTTGAAAAGCCTTTAATAAAGCAAAATTAAGCAACTGTATTTATCGTACAAAATCTGATTTTAACCATAGAACTCCAAAATTAATAGCTATTTGTTGTCATTTTGAAAATGCAGTTTTTTTAAGTTTCACTATGCGAAGCCATTAACGAAATGTCTGTCGAGCTAATCATCATATGCTTTACAATTTTGTTTCAGTCATATTTACCGTGATGAACAGATGTAAAACTCTGCATCGAACAAACGATTCGTCAACAGATTCCCGCATACAAATAGGCAAGCCATTAAGGTATTGAAAGGAGACCATGCTTAACACTAATTTCCATGAAATATATTATAGGGTTATTCACAAAATACGGCCCTGTATGGACGAGGGCTCAGTGAGTGACGTATTGGACGAGCCAAAGGCGAGTCCAATACGTCACTCACTGAGCCCTCGTCCATACAGGGCCGTATTTTGTGTATAACCCTATTATTATACACCTCCCTCCATTAATCGTCCGTATAAACTAATTCTATGGTAAATTTTGAGGGATGCGGCACGCGCGATATGAGTGGAACGCGCGCGATTGTTGAAATAAAATTGCTACAAACCCCTGAAAATTGCGCGTCACGCGTCTCCCGTATTCGGGACTCCGCGTACTATACAAAATACGGAAAGTTATTGGACGGTCAAACTCCCATAGGTTACGGCAGTAGGTGTATGATAATCTTGAGTACATGTTTGAGTTATCATTCACAGTTTCAGACGAGCTTACTGCTTTGGAATTGACTGAGATATTTGTCGTAATATTTATATCAACACGGCATACTGTAGGATTTGAACTACAGGGATGATCGCATATTTTTTCTCGAACGATGTGCGACAAAACGATTATGGTGCATGTTTACCTCATGAAGTAAGGCTTCTTTTAATATGGTTACATGATTGTATTTGACAGAGATGTTCACCATTTCCATGTGCATGCTGGCAACAATGCTGAAGTAAGTTCAAGTGTTAAGCAATACAGTAAAACTGAATAATTTAATTTTATCCTTAAAATGCCTTGACAGTTGGAGGGAAATTGCTATGGCTAAGTCGTGTAAATGCCAGCTTCTAGCCACTTTTGACTAGGAAAACACACAATACAGACTTTTACAGAGAATACAAACTGATCGGGCAGATGGCGATATGTACATACATTTCAATATGGCAAAAATTTATCTGATGACATCTGTTTATCACCTAGGCTTTAGGATCGCTATTAACGTTCACAGAACAGGATCATACGGATAATTTGTGACAAATATCATTCACTTGATTTCATATGAATTACATGGTCGACAGTTATCATCAAGTAGATTGTTTGATCCACCTCAACATACCAAAATAATTTATAGAAATACCTTTCGTTCTCTCCAAACAGAATATGTATAAAAAGGCTGTTGAAATGGGTATGTTGCACATAGAATACATTGGTCCTTTTTATAATTGTATGTGACAATTGAGCACTAAACTCGTTAGACTCCTTAGTAAAGATACTTTGTTCTAGGATATGCAGGAGTTTAGTAAAGATATGTTTACTAAGCATATCAGTCACCGTAAAAAAAACTATTAACATTTATAAGTACATTGGCAGTTAGTAAGTTGATAGTTGGTATCATATTTTGTAGCTCCAATTGACCTATTTACACAAAAAATATTATAAACTTGACTAATAGAGAAAGACTATGATCAGACAATAGTTGCATGCGCACTGATGCTGAATATCATTTTTCAACCAGCTGAAGCTAATATGGAACAACTGGCAGAAGCCAAAAGAATGGAAGCATACCTTCACAATGAAGCCAAGAAAACTAGAAAGTCAACAAAGAAAGGAAGCGCTCCCAAAAAAGGCTCAAATATCTTTCCGAAGCATTAAGGAGACAGTTATTATTGATCCTTTTTACACAGTCATTTTTTATCATGATACAACTTTGCGATGTACTCGGAAGTCAAGTCTATATCGTAATACAAACGTGTATGATTCTCGTTTTAAAGCTTTGTTGAGATTCGTGTTTGGCAGTAAAAAACAAACGAAGAAAGAAAAAAACCCTCCAAAACACTACAAACACACAAAAAACAAAAGTTCTCAAAACCAAATAAACAAATAAGAGCAAAGCGTGACGATTAATGCTGGCAAATTTTGTCTCGTCAATGTTAGAGGCTCACTTAATTATCATAAATAAGGTCAGCTATTTTGTGTGTAGGAATTTTCTCAGGGGGACAAAACAGCCGTTTGGAGAAGACCATTATCAAGATCACAATAACATATTTGTAAAACGTTATACCATAGAGAAAGATAGATAGAGTGGCAACGGGTATTGTTTAAGGCGTGAAGCGGTTACGTAACCCATCCATGTTCGCCTCGCCTCAGGTTGCTCTCGCCTCTCTTTTTCGAAGAGTGCCGACCATGAATCCTTCGGTAGTTTCCGGATTTTCGCCAATTGTTAAGCGAAAGTATGTTCGGCAAAGTTTGTGTTGTTGTTGTCGTGTGGTGCTGAGCAGAATTGACGTGCTGGCGAAAACGGGAGTGTTTTGAGCTTCAGGAAAACGAGTTTTACCGTTTTAAAAATTCCTCTCATATTTTTATGAATATATAATGGATGTTTTTGAACCAAATTTGAAAGTCTTTTATCGATACTGTCTGGGTTTACTCAATGGTTTACGGTCAGTCGTACCCTCTTTTACACGTTCGTCAAGGAAGGACATGTTTATGAAACTGCTGCCGTGTTATGTTTTGATTGGCGTGAAGCAGTGTTTCTGGCCTGAGAGCTCACAAAGTAACTATGGTTGCTACGCGACTGACAGTACGATGCCATCTCGTCAAATTTTTCGCATAATCTCGTGTAATCATCAACCACAAACAAAGCCTCCAAAAAGTTTAACACCTTTGGAGCTCATTTTAATATGAAAAGCCAATAGTCTACCGAGACGACCATGGAACAAAAGGCATACAAGTGTTGCTACTCTGTCTATCTTACTCTGTGGTTATACGTATGAACCTTTCACTTCACAAATTTTGTGTATTACATCGGACAAAATCTACCGGCGACTCTTGGCCTATCACATCTTCTATTTTTTCAATATTGGAAACAGTGTCTGTAAGAGTCCGATATTATCTGACTTTTCAATTTTGTTTTAATTTTAGAATCCAAGAAATGTGTTTCATTTCAAAAGTACGTGATGAAACGCCAACCTTAGTTCATTTGAAGAGTTGTATTTGTACCATGGAGAAAATAGAAAGTTCCATTGCTGTTTATATGAGTAAACTCAATAAACATATAAAGAAGTAGGGAGTCTTTTCATGTGTACCTACACCAAAATTTTATCATACTTCCTTTTAACGTGTTAAATTTTCTTTCCTTCGCAAACAAACTTTGAGTAATTCAGTTGCGGGGAACATCTTAAGGCAATGCAAATGAAATCTAACATGGAAACAGCAGTTGGCAGTAAAACATATTGTAATATTGATGCAAAACCCAAAACATTTCAAAATCAAGTATGAGCATCTTGTATATTCCCATTACTAGGTCATGTGTGTATTTTGAATCCTTTACATGACGTATATCACAGAAATACAACTGACATCACCGAAATGGTGTCTTTACTTCAGTAATACATAATATAAATAACAGTTACAAACTGAAGCACTGTGTGATTTTTTCAAACTTATACTATTTGTAGTTTAAATTTTTGACGTAACATAAGGTCGCGTTCCTGTTTACAGAATATATCTCTTGTTATTATGTTGTAGAAATTATAGCACTATCAGTGTTTAGAGTGTTGTTAAATAAATGCATTCTTTTTGCGCTGTCACCATAAAAATATAGGCTCACAGAAAGTTTCCTGAGCACGACCATCGAGGGTTTTAGTATTTGAAAGAAGTGCAGTGTAACCAGGCCGGAAGGTATAATGTACCATTGTAGAATTGCTAAAGTCCGAGTAAGGCAGGCTGTTTTCCATTCATTATTCTAGAAAACTTGATTTTTTGCCCTTGTGCATGACTAATTCATTTATAGTGAATTGCATGTTAATGTGAACAGGAAAAACATTTTGTGAAAAGAATAAAGATGCATATTGTTGTTACATAAGCAAATGTTTTCTCCCGTGTCTGTCTACTAGTCCTACAACATGCACAATGAAATCGAAAACTTGAATGATGATACCTAGAAATTGTGCATGGTTCTTGCTCTGTTCGGTAATGCATAACACGATTGGAACTAATTTTGGAAAATTGGATAGTGAAGTAATGTCGATTTTATCTACAAATTTTATCTCATCTGCTTTTCTTTTTATATCACACACTTGTTTTTACGAGTAATTTGCAATATTGCGACATTCAGCTATATGGCACGTAACACTTTTGAGAAATTTGCAGAATATAAAAGTCCAATTTTCCCAAATTAGTTCCAATCGTGTTGCATCTTAACACACTTACACCTAATGATTAATTCAAGAACGCCGTCCATATTTAACAAAATTTACTCACATATCTGGAATACTGTTTATGTGCACTCACTTTCAAGTTTTACAGAATAATTTTTGTGAAAAGCGAGCTTTTGATTTTTCGCGATAGATTATACATATCACATGGCATGCGGCAATTTTGAAGTATCTGTAAATTTTAGGTAATTTCTGTCTCCAATCCAAAGTAATGCATGGTTACCCGTGATATTTATTCTTTTTGACGACAGGTAAAGGTTTCATTTTACCTTACGTTCAGTACCTTGAATGATCAGCTTCATGGTCTATGCTGGTGCTGTCTACTCATGCCATCTTTGAAGTCTCCATTTCGAATACTTCAGCTTCGTCATTTGGATGCCAATACGTGCCAGTAACCCACAAAATGCTCTTAGTTTTGTCAAATATTGCGATTCATTTTCAATGAATATTGACAAACAAAACTACCGGTTTGAGGAATCCTTGCCAACAACCCTTGCGTCATTATTATCATTGAATTTAGAGCAATTGGTTTAGTCATAAGCCCTACTCAGAAGGCGTCACGCTGCGTGCTTTGCTCAGCCAAATTAGTCGAGGATTTAGTTAGCCATTTTGCTTCACTGGAAATCATGCCGGTAGTTCACCCGTAGGCCTTGTGCTCAGAATATCAAGGAGAAATCATACATTTCTTGAAAACAACTCCAACTGTGATTCCATGATGACATATGTAGCCATGTGTTCTGCACATTATCAATCGCATATTGTACCAGGACTTATTTAATTCATTTGTCGGTAGAATTTAAAAATTGTGGGAATTACTTTAATTTCCATTTGATCACGACAAGTTTATGTTAATGTGACCTGTATCAATCAAACTCAATTTCAGGCCAAAATTTTTAAGTGGGGTTATACAGGGATTTAACTTTGGTGTCTGTTAATGCAGTATGCTGTATTATTCCTATTTGTAACAATCAACCCTATTTGTAACAAAATTTAATTTTCAAAAAAACTTTGCCATATATGTTGAAATATTAATAAAATATGCATATTTGTATGTTTGAGG
>LD352793.1:0-13010 GCA_001465055.1 Ptychodera flava | reverse complement strand
AAACAAGATTTTTAACATTTTTGACCGAAAATGGTGAAAATTGCCCCGAAACAAACCTTTGGCATGTATCTGCACGACTTGATTATATCTTACGAGTAGGGCTCTGATCCCTAGGAACCTGCACAACGAAATTTAATCTCACGAGCATTTTCGTACAAATTTTGGCATGTATCTGAAAAACATGATTACCTGTTAGACGGAAGCCTTTATCCCTAAAAACCTGCGAGCCGAATATTTTATCTAATGAGTAGTTAAATGAGTTTCGACATGGAAAAAACAAAGAAAATTGCCCCAAAACATACTTATAGGTACATTTCATCAAGATTTCATCAAATACGGCCAAGTTTCTTTGAAATTTAGGTTTTGTTACAAATAGGGTTGATTGTTACAAATAGGGTTGACATATGTCACCCCTATTTGTAACAATCAACCCAATTTGTAACAAAAGCAGTTTCGGAAAAATGAGTTTTGACAAGGAAAAAAAAGAAAATTGCCCTCAAACATACAAATATGCATATTTCATTAATATTTCAACATATATGGCCAATTTTTTTTGAAAATTAAATTTTGTTACAAATAGGGTTGATTGTTACAAATAGGGGTAATACATATGCGACTCAAAAGTGAACGACATACTTTTGCTTTAACTTAATTCCTTAATGAAACTGTCAACCATTTTCTTACCAAATTAAGAATGAAAATCAGGGGTCACTGTGCAAATTGTGCAAGTAGAGAAACATGTAACCTAACATTTACCGATATTTGTAATTTAAAATGGCCTTTATGCCTGTTTTAACTCTATTCAACCAGGCAGTCATTCTCTATGAGAAAATAAAATTTTCGATTTTCACAAAAAAAACCCAAAAAACAAAAAAAAACAAATCGTGAAATATTTTCTTACTCCAATACTATCAACATTAGTCCCAACAAAAGGTAGATCAAAAAACAATTGTAACAATTTGAGTAGAAATATCTGTCTCCAACCTCAAGAAACATATCAAACTATGTGTATCTGTAGTATTGTAATAATTTAAACCAATCATAAAACGTTGTGGTTAATCTACAGATCGAATTTGAAAGCCATAAGTAGATGATTTGAAAAGGTTTTTGTAATTAAAAGCAAAACTGTTCTCAGGAATATAATATTAATAAGTCCAAACTAAAATGAAAACACAAATTTTTCCAAGAAGCATACTGATTATTTTGTTTTCACCTTAAAAAAGAAACGTCTGATTTTGTTTAATTGTTTTGGCAAAAAAAGAATGATACTTGAAGTTGGATTACATTATCAACCGAACTGATATTTAAAAAAAAAATTAATAGCGATTATTCGTATAGGAGATTTAAACATGGACGCTTTGTTCATTTTGTGCGAGTGGAATTTTTGTCTGGCAGAACCTTCAGAGCAAACGTCACAGCAATCCGACGTGTGCTGGTTTTGAAGAATTTATTCAGACACAAAATGGCGAAATTAAAAAGAATCGCATGGCAAATAGAAAATTAAAGAAGCCTACATTATATCTATCACTTATTCCGTACAACGCAAATATCAAAAGAAGGTCACTTAATTTTTCAGATCCTTTTTCATTAATTATCCCTTTCATACTTTTAAAAAGCACGAGAAAATTGTATATTGGAAGTAACATCTTAATTTGAACCAAACCCTATCAAATTTTCAGGATTTATCTTCATGCCAAAGTTGTTCTCATACTTAAGTAGTTCTCTGACAAACAAGCAAGCTAAAAAAATTTGCCTGCTTTTATGCTTCCAGGTGACAAAGCAAAACGAGTAATAGTCAAATGTCATTTTGGGTCACAGTCCCCCAAAGTCTAGGTACATTTATCCTTCGCCAATCTGAATCGATGAACGAACCATGTACACCAATGTCTTAACCAAGGCCCGTCATGTTGTAGGACTCTGTAGCAAAAAACATATCTAACCGTTCTGGCCTCTTGAGTTAACTTCCTGTCTTGAACTGTGCGGTGCTTTGTCGACAGTATTGGTGTATGACACTTGTATGGACTCACTGGATGGAACTCCTTATGGGGCAAGGGCTTTGTCTATTGGAAGAGATATCAAGACCACGTGACAAGAAATGTACACGATGTAAACCATTTTCACTTGATATTAAATGGTATTGCTAAAATTCTGAAATTTCTTTAAAAGGTGTCGAAACCTGTAGACATGACCTTCAGCATTGATTTCTTATTATTTTGACTAAAGTTTTACATTGAATACAGTTCTGTCAATCGACTGTATTTTAAATCAGCATCCTGTGTACTCAAGATGATGTAGATAACACATCGACAAAAAGAGGAACATGGGATAAAGTATACAATTTTGCTCATATTCTGAATGAATTTCTCTCTGACAAAGCAAGGAATATTCATACAAAATTTAAAGCTGCAAAGCAAGTGGTCCCTGAAAAGAATTTTTCTCAATAAAATGACAAAGATATTTTCAATATTTACAATAACACTCAATTTGGAGTGATTTCAATATATGTATGAGAACATGTGTAGGAACGTATAAGCTACATTTCAAAAATCAATGTAGTAAACATTTCAACCTGAGAAAATGTCACTTTTTACCAAAATGACGAAAACAAGAAATTGACTAAAATACAAAAGATAACAATCTGGCATGGTCAGAATGTATCTATACTAAAGGTAGCCAAAAATAAAAGGCAAGAGCATTTTGACCAGTAATTTTACAGTTCTAGCTTTCTTTCTCATTTTCACAGATTAGCTCATTTGCATATCTTCGGGATTTGCACTTTCATGTTAATGGCAGGAGCTCTGCAACTATGACCCATTTCAATACTAAATATAAAGGCAATATACAAAGTATTTTTAACAATCCATCCATCCATCCATCCGACCATCCCTCCCTTCCTCCCTCCAGCCTTCCTTCAACCCGTCAATCCACTCATCCATCCACCCACCCACCCATCCACCCATCCACCCATCCATCCATCCATCCAGTAATTTATATGTGCAGGCATGCATAAGCACTTATGTACGGTCCAAGAAAGAAAGAAAGAAAGAAAGAAAGATTGATAGATAGATAGATAGATAGATAGATAGGCAGATAGATAGATAGATAGATAATGAAGCATTTTTGACCATTGAGAGGCACATGATTACATTTCAATTACTGTTGTTCGTTTAATCGATCTTTCTTGCATAATTTAGTAAAAACCGGATTCCCTATATGAAACATGTAATTTGAGCATTTTTAGATCATAAAGTTGTCAAGTCGAAAAATAGTTCAAGGCTATTTTTATCTAATGATGATTATGTGGTACGCATTGAGTCAATATAGTCAGCTGTAAATGTACATCACAAATACAAATCAGTTATGAAAACAATTCACAGGCTAAGTTTTGTAGTATACAATTCTTTGGATAGGATAATCAACTCTTTTGGCACGACAATAATTCGAACCTGTGACTGCACCAAGGTTGTGAACGGTCGTCTATAATCATGGAATTGGTACTTGCATAATGCAATTTTTACTCATTAACCTGAATGATAGTATGACAATTGTTTTTTACGGGTTTGAAAACGGTTTATCCATATGATCAATCAATCAAACAATCTATCAGCAAAGTTTAAATAGCGCCAACATCCAAAACTAGTGTTCTGCTCTGTGACACTCAATTGCTAAACCACTGTATACTTTAGAGAACATGTACGTTTTCAGTTTTCCTTTGAAAGTTTCCAAGTCTGGAGATTTTCTGATGTCGAACGGTAGTGCGTTCCATGGTTTAGGTACCGCATTGAAAAATGCAAGGCTAACATAAATAATGGTTTTGTAGGTTGTATATGTGAAATGTTTCTTGATGGATAGAGTGTACGAATTGGAATATAGGGCTTGAGTAGATCAATGATATATGCAGGTCCTGGAGTCTAGTTGTAAATAGCCTTGAAAGTCAACAACAATGTTTTGTAGTACAATCATGAGACGAACTGGTAGGCAATGGAGGTGGGTGAGAATTGGGTGCACGTGATCGACGTAAATTTTCTGATGCGGGTGTCTGATCTCCCTGCAGCTTGAGTAGGTTGAATCAGGCCTTCTGTGTTATCTGATGGGAGTCAATCTACACATGAATTGCAATAGCCAAGTTTGGCTGCCAAAGTTATATGTATTAAGGATTGGCATACTTCATTAGTGAGGTAGCTTCGTATAGATCTGATCAGCTAGAGAAGGCTGTAGGTTGATCTGCAAGTGTATTAAATTTGCTGACTGCACATGTGATTGTTGTGAAAAGACAATGCCGATATTGCGAACAGTTGGGACGAGTACGATGGAAGTCGAACCAATGTTAACATGTTGACATGAGCAGGTGAGTGCAAAGTTGAACTTTGACCGAATCAGAAGGGCTTCTGCTTTTATTTTCGTTTAGCTGGAGTTTACTATGAGTCATCCATTCCTTGATGTCACAAATATTGTTTCGACTGAGAACAAGACTACAGGAGAGTCACGATGGGAAAATGAAAGATAAAGCCGGTTGTCGTCTGTATACCGGTTTAAGTTAAGATCATGCTGTGAATTAGATTTCCTAAAGGAGCAATGTAGACGGTGAACAAAAGAGGGCCTTGGATAGGGCCCCTATAGCACCCCGAAACTCGGTTCTGATGGTTCACTGATGATATCGTTGATTTTGATGGACTAGTCCCTCAGCGTTAAGTATGGGTTGAACAACTTGAGTGGAACACTGGAGATACCAAGATGAGAGAGTTTGTATAATGACTGAAAGTATCAAATACAGTAGAAATATCGCGGAGAATGAGAAGAAAACATCTGTCAGAGTCCTCGGATAAACAAATGTCATCGTGTAATTTCTGGAGAGCAGTTTCTGTGCTGTGAAATTTCCAGTATTTTGATTGAACTGGTAGATTGTAAATTTCAAAAATGTCGGTAATTCTCGGTAATGTAGAAGTTCAGTAAAGGTTTCTTGTGGAGTGGAGTGACGATTGCAGACTTGAACAGCTGTAGAACTGTGCCAATGTGACAAGACAGGTTGACAGTTTTTGTAAAGAATGGAAGTAGAGAATCGAGATATTTCTTAAGCAGTGAAGTTGAAATTGGGTCGAGGCAGCATGATTTTGTTGGCGAGCTGATTATGATTTTCCTAATATCCTCTGTTTGGACGGACTTGAATTGTGACAAACTGGATGAACTAAAGATTTCAAACTTGCTGTGAAGACTGGTTGACGTGTTCGAGTTGAGGTTATGACGTATGTCGGTGATTTTCTTGATGAAGTACTGGCTGAATCATTGTGTAAGATCCAGAATAGAAGTATGGATTGATAGAGAAGTTGGCGTATTGAAGTGTTATTGGATGGCTCTGAACAGTGTTATCTGGTTATCTGCATTGTCTTTTATTAGGTTGGTGTAATAGCTACGCATAGCTTGACGAATTAGCGTGTTGACTTGACCGCATTTCTCTATTTGCGTTCTGCTGACCTTCGTTGTTGTTTTGCCTTGCGTACTTCAGTGGTGTACCATTTTGTGTTTGGTCTGATGTTGACGCGTTTCGTTAAGGGGAGCATGTTGATCAAGAAGGCTGGAGATATGTGTGTTGTAGGTGGCTATAGCTGAATGTATATCACTTGGAGCAGGATGAAACTCAGGTTTGGTTATAATATTCCCAGAGTAAACATCGGTGTCAATGGACGAAGTGGAGCAATAAAAGACTTGACGTTTCTAGAGTGGTGGTTTCTGTTGTTTTACTTTGGGATGGACAGGATTGTGATCAGAGAGACTTGGATGACAGACATCTATGTAATCAATGACAGACTCAGAGTTTGTGATGATTGAGTCCAGCATATGGCCACGGATATGAATTGAAGACTGTACCCATTGTTTCAGGCCACAGTAGTCTATATCATCAGTGAATTTCCTTGTGTCAGGATTTTGTGATTCATCAATGTGCTGGTCAAAATCACCAACAATAAATAAATAGGTGGCGTTCACATGAACTGAAATGTTCAAGTAGATCATCAAACTCTGACAAGAATTGCTATGTAGTTAATTTATTCTTCTTATTTGGTGGTGGACGGTGTACTATGATCAGTTTGATCGAGATGCCATGGTATGAAAGAGTAGCTAGCGTTGCCTCGAAGGATTTGAAATTTAATTGTTTTCCATGAAGACTGTTTAATTACTGATTTCCAACACCACCGCAAGATGACGCATTGCGAGGTGCTTGTCAAAATGAGTATCCTGGATGAGTGCATTCATAGATTGCATATCTATTAATGTCTTTCAACCATGTTTCAGTCATACCTACTAAATCAATATTCTGTTCTGTGATAATTGTTTACAAAAGTTGTCTCTTTGGAAAAATATTCCTCTTTCACTTAACATTCGAATAGCAGTCCTTGATGACTTGGCTGCACAGTGATATTAGGGACTACGGGCAGTTTATTCCGCCTGGGCAACGGTGGATTCATGGGGGGGGGGGGTCACCGTTTTTGACTTTGGTGATGGCGGGGTCACCATGTTTTTGAAATGCCCTATGGGGATGGGGGTCAGTGTGTTTTTCAATTTCGACACGGGCTAATACTTGCCTAAAATGCATTGTGCAAGCCATGAATTTCATCATTCAGTTGCCTTTTTTTGGTGCATAACTTTAACAATCAGACATAATATCAGCGCACCCTTTGGGCACACACACATATATAATATATATACGTGTGTGTGTGTTTGTATGTATGTATGTATGTACGTATGTATGTATGTATGTATGTATATATGTGTGTGATAGATATTTGTATGTTTAATATTTTTCAGTGCACCCTCCGGGCACGTTGCGTTACTTTGAAATATCAGATATTTTTCAGCATGCCCTTCTGCTTTCATACATCAGACCTATCAGAGATATCTGGATGTTTAATATTTTGCGGCGCATCCTTCGGGCGCGGTACTTTAATAATTTTGGAGATATATGTCAATGATGTTTGCAATTTAAAAGTCTGTTTCGAAAAATGTACCAATCGTTATGAAAATTTCATATGAAAAGCATGGCAAATTCCTGATACTTTTCTTTTTTCTCTATGAGAATTCAGTATAAGAAAGCAACATGCACTAACATTTCACAATATATTTGATACAGTGAAATACTTTAGAAAGAGAAAAATGACACAACAGTTTTCATTCTCATTGATGCAACTATTTTCCTTTGTGTCCCAGATTTACTGCAAAACGGTGCTTTTTTCATGACTAAAATAATAGTTACCAAAAGGCAGCTTTTGTCATTATTATCTGTGCTTTCAATAATAAAAGAAAATGTCGTCTCAGACACTTATAAAAATATATATTATAAAACTTATAAAAATACCTCTGGCAAGTCTAAACACCCATCAAAGGTTTTGATTTATTTCTTTTCTCTCTTTGATATTAATGATAGACATCTATTTATGTACAACAGATCTGGACATCTGGTTATCCATAGAAAGTGTGGAGTACATTCACAGCCCATTCAAAATATGGAGACTTTGAATCCGTACTTTAAAACTGATATTACAACAATTTTATTAAAACACAGATTGACTGAATGTTTAAAATATACCAAAAATTGTGTTTATTTGTTTGCTTGTATATATATATATATATATATATATATATATATATATATATATATATATATATATATATATATATATATATGACTAAACTGACTAAAACAGCTCTATCACCGAGGCACTAAAAACCTGTCTGTGGGCTGTCTGTAAATATCACTTCTTACACTTGCCGACATGTAACCGGATAACACCTTTGTTGTGCAAATCCACAAGCATTTTAAACTCGGCTGTCATGTTGTGTAGGTAATTCGGGTATGAATAAGCGTCAAAATAATGATAGTTGAGGGTTTTTCCATCCGGGTCTTCGGAGAAAGGCCAGAATCCATACACGTGAACTTCTTTACAGAAACTGAATGCTGCAGTGATCAGTATCAACCCTACAAAAAAAAAGCCATTAGAGACCAAAGTGTTTTTGACGTTTTAATCTTGACAAAAAACAGGAAAGTGTTATTTGCAATATTTCTGTGGAGCTATATCGGCTACAAGGTTGCTTGTTATTCGAAACATCTATTGAAATGTTAATGCATGGGAGCGTAACCCGATAGCTTGTGGCTGATTTGGTAAGTACCTAATGGCTGAAACCTTAAACTTTGCAGGAACTGTTACAGTGCTTTACGTCCATGAATAGCATGAATGTAAATACAGCACAGGGGTTAAGATACACCTCCGTCATTAAAGTGAAAGTCAGAATTGTTACTGTTGTCGTACTTGTATCCGAATACCACACACTGAAATAGATTTATCTAGAAATAATAGGGCAGTCTCTTGGCCTCAAAGACATAACAATATTCATTGATTGTAGATGTCGTGTGATGTGCCATTTCGGAAAAATTGAGTCTTTCAGATGTTGCTTTTATTGGTCTCAAAAATGGTTTCTGTCAATTTTCCAAAGCAAACATTATCATTCGTGATTTGTTGCAATAAATTTCATACCAGCCACTACATCTGAACAAACATTATTGCTCCTTATTTTAATCTCCAGGAAATATGATGAAAAATCAATATCTATTAAAATCCATATCTATTAAAATCCAATTAATGTATCATATCATACTTTCCGGATAAGGTCAATTGATGGCAGACATATAGTGTCCCTTTAAGAGTAGAAGTGTTAAAGGTGTACAGTCACCTGTAATCTAAATATGCCCATATATGGTCAAAGGGGCGTGCCTTGATATTCAAAATGCCCATGGGAGGGCGCTGTTTTTAAAAAGCAGCCACCCGCTTAAAATCTGTCATTAGTTAGATTTTCTCTTTCCATGGTAACTGTGGCAAAATTGGAACAGGTGACAGTATACCTTTACTATCATTGTAATAATGAGTTTTATAATATAACTTGCCTGTTGTCACTCGGGTTTCTGTGATGTTCTTTTGTTGATAAAATTTTCTCATCGTATATATGAAGTCTGGATGGGCAAAGAAAACTTTTATGTTTTTGGGTTTGAGTGTATCATGTGCTTTGAATGAAAGCTCTGTAGTAAGCCCATGGTAACTGAAAGGTGATGTATAGACTGGTGCATTTTTATACTGCTGCTTGGTGTAGTCTTTGAACCTCATTGCTCCTCTCTCGTCCAGGCCAGAGTAACTATAACAAATCGAAATGAAAATTCAATTTCCATAAATTATGAAATATGAATGATCGTACGCTTTATATACACAACAAAGAGAACAGTACGCTGATTGTGTTATCACATACATAGACCCTGCTTTACTTATTTCCATATTCCATAACTTCTTACTTTAAAATTAGGGATACTTTGAGGCATTAGCGCAGCGTATCGCCTGACGCAAAGCGGAGGGCGACGCGCGGCGCCAACGTGCGAGTGCATCCGGGATTTTCGTGATAACCTTATTATTATACATCTTTCATTCGTGACTAGGGCATCAAATTGTCTAGTGGCCGTTTCCGTGCAATGTTATCAATGTTTCTCCCGATTTACAGTGAAACTGTGGAATGCTATCTTGAACGCGCTGCTGGATAGCCTGTGCACAAGAGAGCACGAGACGTCTCACATTCGTCCACTGGGTCCCTTGAAACCGTTTAACAATGAACGTGCAGATACAGCCGGAGGGGTGTACGCCTTGGGTGTGGGCGTTCCGTACGGCCTTTATATGGATGTTGATCAATGCCCATTACTCACTTGGAACATAACAGTGACGGATTTAACGTGACCAGATCTGTTTTCAAACCAACATCATCATTATAAGTGGTGACCTCTGCAAAATTCATCCTGTAAATTAAAATAAGAATTAGTCCAAATGGACTGCTTAATACTGGAAGAATATTAATCAGAAGAGCAGTGAAAATGTTAATACAAGATTTAGGTTTGGTACAGACTGCCTTGTGATCTAACTGTTTGTAAGTCTAGAATCTTGGACGTTCTACTGGCAATAAGTAAGCTGTGTAAATTTTCGAATTCTTGAGAATACATTAACTGGATAATGAGGGACTTTTTACAAAAATGCCACCGACTAATGCATGTCTGTAACACGATTTCAATGACATTAGTGTATCAATGTATAAATTGAATATTGGAAATGTATGTGTTATGTATGGTGCCACTTGATTGTGTAGTAACATTATAACATGTACACCATGCATTGTCCATCATTTCTGACTGTGTTATCAAATTATTTATACCTATGAATAGTATCCATTCATTTCACAATTTTACAGATCATCACAAAAATTCTATTATGTTACGAGAATATGTGAAAATGACTGCCTAGGATCTTCTTATGTTAAGTTATCGATATTTCGCACTTGTGTTTTTCTAGACGAGACTGCACTTATGTATTAGTTTATAATCGCCAACTAAATGTTTTTTAAGGCTAGAAGTGAAAATATATCAATATATGATGGCGACAACATATAACGTTTGTCAGTGTTAAATACAAAAATATATTTTCATAGTAATTAATATCTCTATCGCAGATGGAAATGGGATAATGACACTTCCTTAACTATTCTGAGTTGAATAATTTCAAATGAAACATATACTCATCATTTTTAGATTGAAGTCACACGTAACTTGAAAGTTCACCACAAAATGCACAATATAGCAATGCATTGTGGACCATGTGTCTTATGCGAGAAATCAGCCCATTCCATGTGTTTGCAAACATGCCATGGTTAAGTTTGAAGCCCTGATTGGGGACTCCCAATTAAAATGATATACAATTGGAAAACAACAGGTGCAAATGGCCACGATTTAATCTCCAGTGGCTATACTGTTGAAACTGATAAAGACTAAACGGCAATAGGGCCTAATACTGAATATCAAAATAGCTTAGAATTAGGCCCTACAACGTGCTTGGGTGATTAGAAAAACGTTCCTGGCGATAGAAAATGACGCCAAAGGGTAGATTTTGCAACAATTTAACCCAATACGACGTCAACTGTTCTCATAACAGAACACGTTCAGTGTCGGAAATGCCAATCGTTGTATCGACCAGTGTAGCTGCCTGAGAAAAAATTCCTATCCTTTATAACGTTCTGTGCAGTTTCATAGCCGGGAAATGAGATAAAGGCAATATAAGAATGTTCAAGCAATCAGTGTACGGTTGTTAATTTTTTAAAGACAGCGCGGCAACACTGTAATGAATGCAGGTGGCGTCATTTTCTATCGCCATAAATGTTTTTCTTATCACCCAAGCACGTTTTACAGTAAGTCAAAGCTATTTTGAAATTCACTGTAAGGCCCAGTAATTCATTATTTTTGGGTAATTCTATACCATGCTTATTTCTCGGTCTCCTTTGATAGTATTTGAAATGCCAAGTCGATATTAATATGATATGTACATTATTATCGGTAAAATTGAATGCAGATCCAGAAGTAATTCTATATAACACGAGAATCAACAGATATATGTAATTACCTCATTACAAAGTCTGCTGTATCTATGAACTTGCCACATTTGCTGCCCAATAGAATTCCACCACTACCAACCACACTACATTTCTTAAACATTTTTTTCTCGTATGGGATTTTCTGGAAAAGAGAACAAATCAAAGTAAGACTTTGATGGACACTGTGTGCTATAAGGAATGCATTAGAAATATTGTATGGAAGCAAATATAACAAAAATCTTGGTGTTTATACATATTTATGTATACTCTACACCAGCGTGATGTTTCTTATCATGCTTATTATTTTGAGGTTACGACATGTCATTCATCAATGTTGTACTTGTTCGAGTTAAGAGTATTCGTCCTTGATATTTGCTCTACTTTCAGTTTGGCATTTTTACAAACATGTATGCAAATGAACTAATTATGATATAGCACAGTCATCAAACTTTAAGCATGAACAAATCTTACTGTATAAACTAAACGCACCTTAGAAGTTCAATAAAATGCAGTAGATTCACTTTTGATGTATGAGCTAATCATGTAATTTTATTACATACGCAAAGGTGCTATTGATTAGAATGTCACACTCACCTAACTTACAAAAACTGTAATTATACTAGCAATGATCGATTCATAGCAGAGGTTCCAGCAAAATCGGCTGACTCACTATTTATATACCTAGCGTAATTAAGAATTTTCAAATACCTTATAATTACAACGTCGTCCATATCAAACTGACAAAATAACTTAACATAAGTAGGATCAATATATTATAGCAGAAGTCCGGTAAAAATCGGTGCCTTCAGTATTGATATGTAGCCTAATTACACAATATAATTGCATATGCAAATAAACGATCGATCAGAATGTCAAACTTCCACCAATGTTATATCTTGGTACCTTCAATGTAAATAAGCACTATCATCAAGCTTAGTAAAGTAGAGCTAGATTTATATCCCTATGTAAGTTGATCAAATATTCAAATTGGCAATCACCTTTCCCGCCGTTGATAATAAGCTTATGATGGAAATAAAAGACTCCGCCCTAACTATTAACGTTTATGAGCGTGGGCGAAAGGAAACCCAAAATTAATGAGCTGTTAATTTTAATACTTTTCTTTCGCGCTGGTACACAAATGCACGTTAATGGTCAGGGCGTCTTCCATATTTCATATCACATCATACCAGTATATTATGGCGCAAATACAGTGATCTGATTGGCCGAGACGCATAAAGAACTGTGGTATATTGGCGAAATACCACGGCTGGCATACGCGTGAGCTCTGAGCTTGAGCGAAAATCCGTTTTTGACGTTCCACGCCAGAATTTCAATATATTGTTATCATATAATAGCAATAAATCACACCCAGCGACGGTATACCAATCGATTTTGACCAGTTCACTTCATATATGCACGAGCGATAGCGAGTGCATATGTCGTGAACTGGTCAAAATCCAGCATAAACAAACAGCACAAGGGTAAGTTAGGTTTCAGTTTAATAAATAACCTGCACCTAGTTATTGCTTGACCTCAGCCTTCTGCGCTACGCTTGCAATTCCTTCCAC
>LD352784.1:144365-162944 GCA_001465055.1 Ptychodera flava | reverse complement strand
CCCGATTTCCACCGCCTTAGGAGGATAACGGCCGTGGCTGCTCAGCTTCTAGCTACACCGAATTTCAAGCGGATTTTCACCGACTTGGCAGGAAAAGGGTTAAATGAAAATATACAAAGTACTGCTCAAAATTCTGTGATAATATGTGATGTGAGCAATTGCTTTATTAATGCAAATAGCTAAATAGATAGGTTTTTACAAGTGCTTGTTGAGTGCTAAATAAAATCATGAAATTTATGAAAAATACGTTTTTGCCATAAATTTCCATATTGAACTTTGCTATGTTAACTTTGCCATCTGTAGAAGTTGCTTTTTCAGAGGGAGTTTTCAGATTTTAGCAAATGATAAGAGATAAAATATGACTTGTAAGTAGCTCTAACACATTACAATCAACTCGGCATTTAAATGATTTGAGGCATTTCTTTGACCTTTGACCTCTTAATGTGATACTGGATAATGTATCACCACTTGAGGGCATACCATTCCTGAACAGACAGTCATAGAAACTAATGGTAAACAAACAAACAGAACGGAGGTGTTGATGAATAACACATTTCCAGTTACAGTATAGACATACACTGGGTAAAAACAGAAAGAATATAATTGCCCAATTGAAGTTAAAGAGTAAAATTGCTAAAGTTTTGAGAAAAATTTTGGTGAAGACATCAAATTTCTTTACATAGTTTTATGGCGGACTAAAATCTTCAAAGATTAAGGAAAGTGATGCTTAATTTTTTTAAGATTTGCATATTTGTTTGGATCTGTCTTTTTGTCATTGTGAATTTGTTAGTGGGAATGTGTACTTCGGCCAAAGTAATTAAATTCTTTGTTTTGCGTCCCCATTCCCGTAGGCTTTTAAGGTTTTCATGAAAAACACACACAATGTATTTGAATAGGAAATTTTAGGACATGACCGGTTAGCTTTTCTGAACTAAAATTTTGTTACCATTTTTTATTTGCTGCAATCAAATTATATTGTGTTAATTTTCTTGTGTGTGTTTTTCAGCCGCTTAGACGCGTACCTTTTCCCATTTAGAGTGGACGCAAAACAAAGAATTTAATTACTTTGGCCTTATGGTAGATACACCAATTGATTGTTTGATTGACAAATGAGTAATTAAGCAATTTTGTCAATTAATAATGAGTGACTAGATCTCATCTGTATTTAACTTCCACTGCAAACAATGTCGATAAATCATTTAGCAAAAATAGGGCAGACTTTTCATCATCATTGTTGCCTGCAGTTTGGTTTAATGAATGTGCTTCTTGACATTTTTTCCAGATGTCCTCCAATTATGGTCGACGGAAACAACAAGAAGCGACTACGACTGCTGCTAGTACGATAGTTGACGACAACACAGACACTGCAAACCAGTTTAATCCAGATCCTATGCCTTACCAAGCTAAAAACTTCAGGTAAGTCAGCATAACCCTGTGACACAGCCTTATTCATAGGCGTAGGAGTTTTTTTCAAGCATCCTCACCATATACAGGCCATATAATTGTGAATGTCCAAAATAAAGTGCAGTCATAAGTGCATTAAGAGAGAATGCGACCCAGGAAGAGATTTTGGACTCAAACTTTCACAAAGTTCTTTTGGCTGACCACTTGTGGGGGCTCACTCTGAAGCCCTTGGAGTAAAAAAAATTTTTCTGGCTTCTTTTTGTGAAAATCGGTAATCTCATTTTAATCGTAGAGATAACTCAGAGATGGCGGCCATTTTGAATTTCAAATATCTGTAAATGTCAGGTAGTTTGTTTCTCTACGACCAAAATTTGCTCGGTGACCAACAATATTCCTGGTTTTAAAAGAGAATTGTTTGAAGTTTGCTTGAGAAATGTTCGAGCAAAAGTTTGTCTTTCATTTTTGAGGAGTGACCTACCTTTGAGTAGAATGCACCTTTGACATAGGGAGTTTTTCATTCTCAGATTTTTTTACAATTGTTTTATAGTCTGCCATTTGTGTAGACCAGCTTATTCTAAAGCCTGTCGGGTGAACAAAGTTTTCACTGAATTTTTTTGTGAGAATTAAAAATTCCGTTTTTTCCAAATTGAGTTAACACAGGTTTATGGCAACCATTTTGAATTCGAAATATCAGTAAATTTTAATTTCAAATGCAAACTTCTCTTAATTCAAAATTTGCATTGTTACCCCAAACACTTTTCTCAAATTTGAGTAAGAATGGTTTGAAGTTTCCTCGAAATTTGAACAAAGTCTTTTAGTTTTGAAGTGCATACTGCCTTAATTCCTGGTCACTAGTCTACCGGTATAGTGCATGCACAATACAGTATGTGGATGACATTGCAGTCTTTATACAGATTATAATGCAACCTTTTGTGGAATGACAGTTGTGGCCATGGTATTGCTATGTGGAGTTAAGTCAGATTAGGACTGATACATTGTTCTTTCTGAGAATGACTTCATTGTTGAGATGACTTTGTCTCTATACCTGTAGCCCCAACAATCAATATTTACTAAAGTCTTATTGTAATCCACGGAAGTTACCCCTGTCTCTTAGAAATGTTTATTCCTGACTCAATTCTTCTTCCCTGGTCAGTCTATGGTTTGCATTGGCCATTTGAATCTCGGGTCACACATTTGTTTTCACATTGTGTGGAAAAGGGTAAATATGAGACACTTGATATTAAGGAAGAATGTGCCTCGTGGGTGGATATTTGAACTGTCAAATTTTTACAATATTTTAATGATCTAGGACTTGTATATGGGCTCAATTTGAAGCTTTTGAAATTAATATGAATTTTACAATCCTACTTTTGAGAAATTTCGGATTTTTTCCATAGAGTTAATGCAGGGATGGCGGCCATATTGAAAATATCGCTAATTTAAGGTAATTTGTTTCTATAGTAACATAATTTGGATGGTTACCACTGATTTTATTCTTGATTTTGAAAGAGAATGGTTGAGAATGGTTAAAACAAGTTTGAAGAAAAGTATAGGAGGACATACCGGTACATGTACTACCTTAATGATAATACCAAATGAATCAATCAATAGCATGGCATATTAACCCTTTGAGTGCTGTAATTTTTCCCACCAAAATTTCAGCATAACATTTTAGCAATTTTCTAAAGTTTGCTGTATTTTTTTGGGTGTTTTTGGACCAATTCGCCATAACTTTCATTTGTTGCAATTTTTGAACAAAATTTTGAGAAAAAGTCTGAAAAAATTGTCAACATCTAAAAATATTGTTAGCAATGTATTCCAAAAATAAAGGCAACAAAAGTTGATTTTGGTACTCAAAGGTTTAAGAGGTCTGTGGTTGCTGAAGTAATATTTTTCGCTGTGTACCGGTATGTTAAAAGCATATTTGGTATGATGTTTCGATTGTATTCAAATTATGAATGTTGCATAGATACAATTATCTCCAACAAGTTCCATGTAGGCAATAATTACATTGTCAAATTTGTAAGCTGTAACTGCTGATAGGCATAATATTGCAGGGAAAAAATCCAAAAACAGTGCCAGCTAGGTTTTCTGGTCTTTTCAAGGTACTGGTACACTCAGTGTGACAGTTTTCGGACGACCTCAGTTTTCGGACATTTAATGACACATGTGCTGTTCGTTGTACTCAGTTCGCTCTGTATTGATAGCGTTTTAGAAGTCATGTGACGCTGCTGTCCCGTTTTGGATAGCTTTTTGTTCGGTAGAAGCTATTTCGGGTGCTACAAACTTGCCGAAGTTAGCCACACCGTACGATACAAGGTGTCGACCGAAACACACAGAGACAGCCCATGTCCGATATTTCAGGGCCATACACGTCAAAATATAGTTGTGTCATCCATGGATTAAACGTAACTAATTTAGCATATATTTTTACAAACAGTTTTCTAAACACATCGAAATTGAAAATCGGGAGTTTGAAGTTCAAAATATTAATATTTAGCCCCGATAATCACATTCCAAATACGACGTCCGATTACTGCGATAACAGTCAGATTACTACGCACTCAACATTGGGTGAAAAATTTGGCAACTTTGACCCCTAAATACCAATTCCGTCCTGTTAACTGTTTTAGGATAAACACAATAAAGTTTCAAAGGGTATGGTAATAAGATTTCGTACTGCTCGTCATTTATGAAACGGCTTTGGGCAAAATTCACTACCCTGTCCAAAAACTGTCACACTGAGTGTAGTATGCGCCTCGAAAGTGAAAGACTTAAACTTTTGCTGAAACTTTTCCCGAGGAATATTTCAATCATTCTCTTTCAAGATCAAGAATAACAATCGGAGGTTACCATGCAAATTTTGGTACCAGAGAAACATTACCCAAGATTCACCAATATTTGAAATTCAAAATGGCCGCCATCCCTGTGTTCACTCAATACGGAAAAATAAAATTTTTGATT
Organism: Ptychodera flava; assembly: GCA_001465055.1. Classification (NCBI taxonomy): domain Eukaryota; kingdom Metazoa; phylum Hemichordata; class Enteropneusta; family Ptychoderidae; genus Ptychodera; species Ptychodera flava. Next base: position 158,576 of record LD352784.1, on the reverse strand, counting down.
TTCACAAAACTAAGGCAGTGAAAAGTTTTCTTCATGCCAAGAGCTTTAAAATGAACCCCCACAAGTGGTAGATCAGAAAAGAATTGTAAAAGTTTGAGAGTCAGAACATCTGTCACCAAGCCATATTCTATGTTAAACACAGAGCAAAGTAGTACTAGCTGTCACTCAAAAGTCATACATCATGTGGCCAGGAAAGTGTTTGTTTACAAAAATATTTTTTTGCATTTCTAAAATTAAGTATATATTGAAGGGGTAGGTTTTTTATCGCTGAATGAAATGGTTATCACAACTTTCAGAGGAGAACAAGGATTAAAATCACATAAATTATAGCCAAAGCAAACACAATGCACTACAGTGTGAGAACCGGGGATTAATTGAGCACTGCTGCTTTAGTTATGTTGAAAGAGTTTTAAAAATTTTTCATACTTTTGTAATATGTTACAATTTTGTGACATATTTTGCACTTTTTATTTGATATGTTCATTGGGTGTTGAAATCTTTGCTGAGTAAGCATCAGGAGATACCCAATCATATTCCAATCCATAGCAGCAGACGGGAAGATTGAAACGCTATACACATTGACAAAAAGTCAGCTGTGCCATGGTCACTTTTGCAAACTTCTGGCCATTTGTCTCCAGCATAGCATTTCACTCACATTGTTCGTCTGTTTACAGTGTACACATTATCCCGTCCACTTTTTAGCCGAGTCATCGCAGACTTATAGAGTTACCAACCAACGCACGTCAGAGTATCTTGTGTCCCTTTCTGGTCAATCTGACCGTTGCAATATACCATACGCAGAAATATGAGATTCCCATCTCAACTCTCTTGTTTATGTGAAAACATTGCTTTACTCGTGAAATACTGTGGTGTCAAGTGGAAATTTTTCATACCCTTGACAAAAAGTCAAAGAATATCTCCCCATGCTGGGGTTCACTTTAGTATAATCTGTCATTATCCATCAACGTCCAGTCCCCAGGCCTTTATGTACTTGTCCCCTCCCCATTTCTTTGCAATGGTACAGTCTTGCTGTTTTTTGCATAAATTGCAGGAAAGTCATGGCCATGTGCCAAGGCAAATTCAATCAGGTTCATTGTCAAGACCTAAATGCACTTGACCCACTCTGAACAATAGCCTAGTGCAGGGGTCCAATTTATGAAGACTGTGGATGGCCTCCAAAGGAATTAAAAACACTTATTTTCATGAAGGTTTGGGCCCAGTTTTCTGCAGTTCCACCAGTTAAGAATACACTTGTACAGTTGCACTAGTTAATTATGGTAGGGTACAGTTGTAGAGCTGAAAAATGTGTACTTATTAGTATTACTCCACAAAGGAAAGACTGAGGAAGAGTGGGCCTACACCGGACAATTTTGCAAATCAACATAATCCTAGGGGGTCCAGTTTCTATTTTAAGTTTTAGGAGGAGCTCAAAAAAAAAACCGCAAACCCCGGTTTTCATTATCAAAATTTGGTCAAACATTCTTCAGATGTACCACCATGAACAAGATATCATCTCATTTTTTATAGCTTGTAGGTTTTTGATTTTTGTCTGCTTACAATGTATTTATCTGTTTGTCACCAATTGGTAATATTAGCCCACAAACTGATGCAGATATAATGTATGCTAGACTCAGAAGTTAAAGGGCCAGTAATTTTTAAAGACCCTGCAAATATAAAACGCATGCTGAGTAAGACATCAAAACAACAGTGGACATTTCCAAATCTTGAATACATGTATGTCGATTAATGTTAGTCAGAGCGCATAGTGAAATGTGAAGAATTGAAATAAAATGCTGATTGTGAATTACTAAGTCATAGCCATAATAACAGTGTACTTTACTGAAAAAATTTCAAATAACTTAAATAGGAGTAAGACATGAGGTATTATGCCATTCTTACTAGTGGTGCCTTTAACACCGAGATCTCAGTTCTTATTTTTGACAATTTTTAATTATAGGACTGTACCGGTAGATTAAGTGGAACAAAGTGGGCAGTTGATATTTTAAGCTACGTCTTCTTCAGGGAAATAAATTTTTGCGATGAAAGCATGTGGCTAAGGTGAAAGCATTTTGCCGTTTCCTGGTTGTAATTGAAATCAATGAAGCAAATTTGAGCAGGTGCTTTGCAGATATGAAAGCCTGACCTTTGACCTTCTCGACTTTTATGATTTCCAACAAATTGGCTATTGTATTGAGTTGCATGTTGTGTTGAAAATGTAAAGCTCAATATAATCAGGTGCAATTTTTTTCCACTCTTTAGATTTTTTTTCTTATGCATGTCTTTTTTTATCGAATAATAGTAATTATTTCTTAACTTGGACAGAATTTAATGAACGTAAATAAAAAAATAGTTATAACGATGTTTATGACAGCAGGAGACTTGCTAAGAATTAATTTGATCTTTGACTCCTTATAGCCTTGTAAAAAGTTTTTATCACTGTAGTCATTAGTTACAATGCAATGTCTAAGAAATATTACAGTCTTATCTGTAAATTATCAAACAGGGCACATATCAATATATTCCTATAACTGTCAAGTAAGTTTTGTTGTAATTCTGTTTAAACTAAACTCACACACACAAACACACACATACACACACACACACACACACACACATATATATATATATATATATATATATATATATATATATATATATAAAGTATACAAATGTCCTTGTGGGAAATTACAGTCCTCAATGCTAAAAGCAGAGAATTATAAATAATAGCATAAATTCCTTCAAGTATTATTATTACTTTGTACTTGAAGTAATTTGTGGTTTTATATACATATAGCTATATATATATATATATATATATATATATATATATATATATATATATATATATATATATATACACATGTATATGGGTAAAAATCATCGACACTTTGATGAGTTCAACTATCACAGATTTCTATTCCTAAAAATTTAATAGATTTAATGAAATTGCAATGCAGAGTGGTTACACTTTGCTCTGATATTGAGGTAGAAACTGCTGATTTAATGAGATTGTTTAATTTTACATACCATAGGGTATATTCGTTGTAGAGTTAAAGTACATAATTTACACACAACTGGAGTGTAGCTTAAATACCATCAAGTATGTTTAGTGTACTGTGAAAGTATATTTTAAATACAAATACAATACATACAAAAGGGTACATGTATATTCATTGTAGACGTAAAGTATATTTTTTACACACTGGAGTGTATTTTAAATACATAGAGTACATTTAGTGAACTGTTAAACTATATATTTCATACGGATGCAATGTATATTAAATGTGCTATGAAGTACATGTACATTCAGCATTGTCTTTGAACATTTCTGAAAGTGGTGATTTGTGACCCATTCATCAAAATAGGGGGCGACAAAGAAATTTTGAGGGCAGTTTCATTAATTCCATACTTGATGTTTTAAGTTATACTTTCTAACTTTGCTGGTACATCAAAACATGAACATAAAATTCCACTTGTGTCCATGGAGACCAAACCACAAAAGGTTATTGGCTGTTCTTTTTAGTGCGTAGTACCCCAAGTCCCGGTTCATCAAAAAAGTAGAATGACAGGGGATATTTTGACTTTTGTCCAAGAGCAATATCACTAGAAACAACAGCGAAATCACGGGTTACTGAACACAATTGGTTTGACCACTTTCAAATATACAGACAAATGCTTTTGCTCACTGTGTTAAGTCTGTATTTAGGGTCTTTGGCTTAGTGCCTGATTTCTGCTCTTTGGGTAACTTTTCTAGGGCAGCTAGACAATGGCTTCCATGCAATTTGCCAGTTATACTCAGTACATATATGCTGGTACAGCTGGAGCAGATTTTAGAAACAGTCAGCTTAAAACTGACATGTATTTATGTCTATGTCAAACCTGAATACACTTTTTTCAACATTCAATATGGTTACTGTAAACGTTGAAAACTTGAGCAGTTCGGCATCGTGTGTGCATGCATCCACATCCAGTAGTTTACTCGAAGGATGAAGTTGGTTTATATTTGGATTAAAAAATCTCAATTTTGGTATTAATGATAAAAATCAATTTAAGTCAAAAACTTGACGCTATTTTCTGAAATGTAATATTTTACTTGAAAGAAGAGTATATGTAGGAAACAACGACTATTTTGTTTTGCCTTATGTATCCTCATTCTAAAATGGCATGGGTTGAAAGACTGAAAGTGATTTTTGAGTAAAATACGCTGTGTTGGGTGCTGCACCCCCTTAACGCCTCCTTATAGCATTGTGCCAGCAGTCACAACACACAGTCGGTGCATATGCGTGACTACTGGGTGTTGTTTTGTGAACAGAGCAATGAAAGTCAATGCATACAATGTGTGCACGTTAGTGCGGAAAGTGTAGCACACTGTAGCACATAATTTAATGCATAATTGGTGAGAATTACACCAACTAAATTGAACTGTGCTAACTACAGTGCTAACTACTGTACCCAGTGGGAACATAAGAAAATTGAAGTTTGCTTATATGCAAGATATAATACATGTATTTGACCATACATGTGTACCTCTGTTACTTTTTTAAAGGCTGGTGACTTTCAATTTTTTTTCAAAACAGTTAACTTCAGAAATGCACATGAAGGATATTCATACAATGGGTACAATGGAAAATTTAAGTTTTTAAGCTGTATGCATGAGCCACAACTCCTGTCTGAGCTCCATTTGCTCAATGAAATGCAGAGACTGTATACTTTTATATCTGTATTGTCCCTTTAATCAGTGCAGTCTAGACATTTTATATGGTTGCTATGCTCAAGATCTTTTCCTCGGCATTTGGACCAAATTAAAATTCATGAGAAGAATAGATGGAAGATACAGAATTTACTGCATAAAAACACAGATATGCAGCCTGTGCTATTATTGTACTCAGAGTCATGTAATATAAGGCTTTTGTCTGTTTTATTCAAGCTGATCCTTTGAGGACATTCCAGCTTATGTCCATTCATTCTGCTAACACATGAATTCTTTGTGATGAGGACCAATTGTTGTGTTCCCACTTATGGTGTAAACACGGGACATATTTGTACCATTTAAACCAATGCAATCTAGAGGACATTGCACGACACTCCCTATAAGTACCATTGATGTTTAAAGGCGTTTTAACATGACGAGTCGGAATACCTGATCGTTGTACTTTAACTAAAGGTACTTGTATTCTGAAGTACAGTTAAGATTCACCGAAGGGTTAGGGGTCACTGTCCTGCACAGATAGACACTGACAACGCTGACCTCACTTACATGCCGCTTTCTGAATGGTACACAGAATACCTTGTAATGCAAATGCCTGTTAGTCTGCCACACAATGCAAGAAATCACTTACACTGAGTTTGGCCGGCACGTCCATGCCCTGAGGGGTCGTCTGTGTCCAAGAGACTACAAATAAATACTTGATTTAATGGCGTAATTCAAATTACATTCACTTAAAATTTGGTCAGTAGGCTAGATGAAAAGAGCAAACAATTTTGAAGCTACTGATTTTGTCGTCAAGTATTTTTGTTTTTATTTTAAAACATGAAGACAGACTGATAATATTTTTGTGTAGGGGATGACTGATGTCCTCAAATAAGGCTTATTGTAGTGTTTGTACACAATTCCTGCACAGCAACAAATTCAAAGAAATCAAGTCATTGCAATTGTGTTGCTTGATCTCTCCTGTATTAATGGAAGCCTTGAACTTGAAACCAAAAGTGTTCAATTTTTAGTCTTCCTCGAATACCATGAGAGACAAACTGGTGATAAAATTAAAATGTTTTAACATGTTTATGTACAACTCAGTCTTTGGCAATGATCCAAATACCCGTTGTACAAGTTACTATTATATCAAAAGCATATGATATGCTCTGTGTAAGCGAAAGTCAGGGTTACACCATACCTTTACTCACTGGCTGGAGTAAATGTGCTTCCTTTGCAATTAAGGTTTCACCCATTTTCCTCATTTAGAAATTAGAACCTGATATTTATGGTAGACTCGCCGGCAGTTGCCTGGCTTTTCTCGGCAACAGTTACTGGCTCGGCCTATCGAGCCATAGCATTTACCCCATGATCTGCATGTCAACCCACCATTAACGCAACAGTCTGCTGCAGTTTATTTTGTCAATTTATTCTGTTTTCATATGTATATGTCCACAGACTTGGAGCAAGTCTTCATTTACAGTATGGGTCCAACAGATCCACATGAATTAACGGAGCTATTCCAAACAAAGTCATTATAGGGAGCTCAAGTACAAATACTGAGTAGATATGAATGCTCCCTAAAGTTTAAAGAGCCAGCTTATAGCTACTTCATTATTTTTCTTTTTAATGTGAAGCATATTTTCTTGTTCAACTCCCCAAGTTGGTTTAAAATATAATGCAAGTTAACTGGCTGTGTTTTAGTGCCTTGTATTGATTTATGAATACATATCATAAAGGATTATCAAATACCTACTATTTCAACAGAGGTGATAGTTATCAGTTGGATCTTGTTTCAGTCCATATAGTTTAAACGTTTATTGATTGAGTCAATGTGCCAGTGGGCAGATTGTTTGTTCGTGTGATTCATCGGCTGTCACGCTGATATGAATAGGCTGAGTGACTCTGTGCGCTGGTGTAATTGTGACTAATGATTGTGACCAGAACATTGCTGATCATGCAGTGTTGTTCTTATGACAAGTGGTATCTATGGTAATGGTGGATGTACAATTATGTGTTATGCATGACAACTAGTCTGGCACTGACCGGCATTACAGTTATTGTACGTTGTACCATCATACACTGCTGGTATAATAGCACTTACAAATGTGGAGGCAATAACAGGGTAGTTTGAGTAATTTATGACCATGTAAAATGATTTGGAGTGGGACTGTCAGTGTTGCTATGGCCACTTGTCTGGTTTTGCAGTTTGATTATGTCCAGTTTTGTGGTCTGTCAGTGACCAGTAAGAATTAAGTCGGCTGATCATTATGACCCAATAATGTTGTTAACAGCCAAATTGATTTCAACAATTCAATATAGAAACTTGTTGTTCTTGTAGTTAATTAGATCTTTTTGTGCCCAGCACTGCAGTGTCTCAGTAATTAATATTACTGTAATTTTCTATGAATATATGGTCGATGCTGACCATCTTTGCACTGCAGATATCATTATATAGGGAGTTCAGTGCAAAAATTTGTTTCTTATATCGTGTGTTTTGATGGTGGCTTAATACCAGCAGATAAAATTGCAGTCAGGGAATATGTTTCTTATAGTATACATCGCAAACACAATTGATTCTACTTTTCCAGTCTTCATCGATCTGATGGACATTTACATATGACAATGGTGAAGGCCATGCAAGAAAACATTTGAAATGCACCCCAATTGAAAAAAAAAGATGAGCCGATACCTCCTGAGGGTGTTTACCAAAAAGGCAGGGCGGTACGACTGTCTGCTTCTAAATCAATTTGTTCTGTGTATAATGCCTATAATTAGCAAGCACATTCACATCACACAATCTTAGTCGCCATCATTCCGAAGAGATTTATATTTTGTCACAACAACTGTTTCTATCCCCTAACTTAAGTGTAAGAATTTTTCAACAATTGGGAAAAGAAATTATCAATGACCATATTTAAAGAAACAGCACATGAAATAGTGAAACAGTAAATTATAAATTCTGTTTTCCTTGTTTCAGGTCATCAACCATGATACGAAGCGTGCCACTAAGCAGGCGCCACCAAGAGTCCTTTGGCGCTGTAGGACCACGATTGGTCAAGACAAAATCAGTTCCTTTCCACACCAGGCCTTTCCTCTGGGATCCTGTACAGAGAACTCACACAAGTCTGCTAATTGAGTAAGATTCCAAGCATTCTTCTTAAAGAATGTCTTCGTGTCTTGTATCCTCTTAGACCCTGTGTGTAAGGGTGCGAAAGCTGTGACGTCAGTACCTGTGACACAGGTGACCATGGCACTGACTCACCTATCAACTAAACCAATATTACTGAAAAGTAGACTTCAAGCCCCCCCCCCCCCAACTGTGGCACTGGAACCATTTGCGTTAATGACTAGTACGGTTAATTGATATATCTCCTGCCTTTGTCTTAGAAGCACCATGGATAAATGATATATGTCTGTGAATGAATTATTTTTTTCCACTATCAATGAAAGGTAGATGGAAGAGGAGAGGAGAGATATGCTTACAGGAATGTAGACCCCCAATGTTTATGTGGTTTATACTTGACTTTGAAAGATAACGGTTGAAAGATTCCCTGAGGCAAAAGTTTAAGTCTTTCACTTTTGAGGCACTTACTATTTCAAATGTTTGGCCATGCTACCTGTGATTAGAATGAACAAACTGTCAGGATATTTTTGTAACTATGCCCTCTAGAATAGTTCTAATGCTTTCTTTTGTTTTTTCCAGGTCTTGCCAGAGGAATAAATTCATGGAAGAGGAGGTTCACTTGGAGGAAGTGAGAGGATTGAAGAGGAAGCGGGAAGTGATACCACACCGAGTACAATACACAGAGCTGTCTGTTGATGGAGCAACCACAAAAATGCATGAAAAGTAAGGGAATACAAATGTATTTGATACACGTCATCTACCAAAGTCATGGTAAAAGGCTTGGTGTCCAACTCACCAACACAATTTTTAAATGTTATTGTGGATAAGTGAATTCTAGTTGTGACTAAAATTCAATTGTAAACCTTGATAACATTTTATATTGCACACAGTGAATTTTATTTTCGGCAAGGTCAAAGTAATATCAATACACTTTAAGGACTATTTCCCTCCAATATTTATCTAGTTGTTGTTTTCCACATTCCCTATTAAGATAGATTGCACCTCGGGGACAAATTTTTTTGATCTACCACTTTAAAGCTCTTGGAGTAAGGAAATTTCCACCATCTTAGTTTTTCAAAAATCAAAAAACATTCATTTTGCCCATAGATTTAACACAGGGATATGTGTCTATTTTGAATTTCAAATATCAATAAATTTAAGGACTTTATTTATCTAGTATTAAAATTTGCACAGTGGGCCATATTTTTATTCTTGATGTGATCAGAGAATGGGTGAAAATTTCATTGTGGAAAATTTGAGAGAAAGACTGCCTCTCACTTTTGAGGTGCATCCTAGATTAATTCTTTACCGGTAATTTTTCTCCGAATATACCCACTTTGGCGAGTTTTCAATTCCAAAAGTCAACATTTACACTTTTATTTTTACTTTCCAGATTGGATTATGCAGCCGAGTTGGAGAAGATTAAATCTGTTCCAGTACTACCTCCAGAATGTCAGGAACTCTACACAGGGAGAGGGATTAAGTTACCACCGTGAGTATACCAGTAGTTGTTGCAATATAGTGATCATGACACCAAACCATTCATTGTAATTTGAATGCAATTGAAGTTTTCCATTTAAGTGTAGGTACATATATGTAGCACAATGAACTAGAAACGCAACATTATTACTACGAACACTGATTTTGGATGGTAGTAGTGTTTGACAGTAGCCATTGCTATGATATCATATTAAGTTGCCGTTGAGAAAATCATTGCTTTTCAGTACATTCATTTCGGGAATTTCTGCCACTGTGCATCCTTTATTGCCATTATGGGGTTGTCAATAGTTGCAACATTTTAGTAACTTTTGGTTATCTGTCAATCAATTGTTGCCAGACTGTAGTTATACTGTAGCCATTTGTTTATACTTCTTTGTCACCTTACTGTACACTGTAGCAAGTTATTGATACTTTTTAACCAGTTGTTGGTACTCTATTATCAGTGTAATATTGCAACATTGTAGCCAATTATTGCTACATTGTAAGCAGTTGCTGCTACTCTGTATCAGTTGTGTTACACAGTAACCAATTGTTGCTAATCTGCAGCCAATTGTTTTCAACAGTTGTTGCTAGCGTGCAGTCAAAGAACTGTTGCCATACTATAGTCTACTTGATAGCAACAATGTGTCTTTTATCTGCAGCCGTCTAAATGTGTATCTGCACTGCACATTTAGACCTGCCAGCTGCAGATAAAAGACACATTGTTGCTATCAAGTAGACTATAGTATGGCAACAGTTCTTTGACTTCACTCTAGCAACAACTGTTGAAAACAATTGGCTGCATTTCAGCTGGTGTGAACTGCTGCAGATCTGAAACTGCTATTGTAGAAGCTCTATGCAGATCTGCAGGTTTGTTAAATGATGTTACAGTACAATTGAAATACTATCTTTACTATTATGTTGTGTTTTTTTTAATATTTTCTAGCTCTCATTCCTCAAATAAACAACCACCACCACCAGTGGTCATACCAATGCCACAGCCACCAGCAATGAGCAGAACAAATACATTTGCATCCCAGACTGATGAAACAAAACCACCTCCAGACAGAGATGACAGGCAGGAGAGCCTGAAAGTACAGCCTCCGGCAAAAATTAAGAGACAGTCAACGAACATGAAGCGGAAAGACAGCAGACGGAAAGACAGTGTGAACGACAGCAGGGAATCAAAGAGAGACTCTAACTCTCAGGAAAAGAAAGACAGACAGACCAAAATGGAAACTGAAAAATCTGAACCAGCTAGTGCAGAACATGTTCCCACACCCAGGTAGAAATTATATGGCTAATTGTATTTTTTTTTCAGATTTATTTGACTTTTACTGTATTGAACATTATTTCAAAGGATGTCAGAGTTGTATCATTAACATGTAGAATTAAATATTTGACCAGTTGATTTGGCAAGACTTTTAGATATTGCATACATGAGAATGGTAAGAGTCATGTACTTTGTTTCCACTAGTTTTTTGATGGAAATAAAAATCACATATCTCCAAACTTGACCTGGTAGAAAACCACAGATGCAAAACAGGTGAAGTTTGTTCAAAAGTTTGTCAGCAGTAACCAAGAAAAAATCAGCTACAAATGTCAGAGCATCTTTCTATATATATTTCATCTCAACAGAGTTGAAGTACAAACAAATGATTATGATAGTGCCATGGAAACAGAGACAGAAGAAAAAACAGTAACTCCAGCTCCACCTCTGCCTGAAGACAGGTATTTGACATGTTTTTTTCATCTATTCATTCAAGCATTCCTTTACAAGTGAGGAAATAGAAATTTTTGTCAGCAAAACCTTACTCCTTGGCACTGATTTTTTTGGAGTACATGTATACCATATCATTTTGCAGAGCTGAAAGGGAAGTATTTTATTGAAAATGTTTAATGTCTGCACAAAGATATCCTGCTAGGTTGATTGGTTTATCACTACAAGACACTTTATGACAGCTTGACAGAGAATGGATCAATAGTAAAGCATCCACAATGAATCAAAGTTTTGAAAAGAATTTGGGAGTTGAAATAATATTGGAGGGAATGGTACATAAGTACTGGTATTTTTGTAAGACTGTTCAATATTACTAAGTAAATACTGCACTTACTCTGTGCAAGCATTCCAGAGCCCAGAGCGTCGCCGTGTATTTTTCTTTAGAAATTGGAGCGGGCGGTTACCTGGACCCCAGCCTGACATGTTTGAGAATCGGAACACAGCTAGCTGGCGATTGTTATGCAAATGACATGAAGTCGTATCCTGTTGACTCTCAGGGTGTTTGTTGTGTTTCAGTAATGCAAATCAGTTTCCTGGTTTTCAACTGCAAATGCAGAATAGCACAAGCCAAAAGTATGAGACAAAAAGTACAAACAAGATAAGCATGGGAAATACATGTATTTCTACATGCTCATTTTAGCATTTGAGCTCTTTTGTTCAGAACCATATCACCCACATTATTAAAGTTGCCCATGTTGGTTACATTAGCACAATTTACTTTCATCATTAGGCCATTTAATAACAATTCTTTGTTTGCTGTCCTTGGATTTTTGAAAAACCTACCAGCCAGCCAGGAAACAAAAACAAACACAGACAAAAAAACACAAGTGTATTAACATAAGCTCAATTTTTATTTGATTTCCTTTAGAAAAATAATATTTTTATCTGTTATAGTGTTAACATTGTGTTTGTTTTCTTAATTTTTTCTGAAAATCTACCAGCGTGCAGACAGCAAACAAAGAATTTTATTTAAAGCACCTTAGGATGAATGCATGACGAGTATGCTAGTATCTTACTCCTGTCAATTTTGTTCTCAGGCCGGAATCTGAAATGGAAATTGAGGTGCCTGCAGCTGCAGATGAGAATGAAAACACTGAGTTAAAACCTGCAAGTTTTAGTCCTATCAAAAGTGTCTCTCCAAACCCATTGAGATCGGTAGACCTTTCCTTACATATATCAGATGAAAGGAAAGCAGAGCTTACAAGGACTTTTCACAAGTTAGACACCAACAAAGATGGGTAAGTACTGATATAGGTGACCATCTAATGCTCAGTTTCCTCGATAATGATATTCATACATGCAAAGCATATTAATGAGCATTGTTTCAGTATGCAAATCAACCGACAATGAATCCTTATTGATGGAAGAGTACTCATTGGCCTTGTGCATTATGCATAGGTGTCATGAAAACCTGAGTATAGCGCCCCCAGTGGTGCATGTTACAAAATCTGTGTGAGCTTTTCTGGTGAGATGACATTTTCCTTCTGGTCATGACTTTTCAAAAAATTCTGACAACTGTCAATATTTGCATTATTTTATGTTTTCAGGTTTTTCAGTTTACTTATCACTCACATATGTATCAAACGTCAGTCTATTTAAAAAAAAGACTGACCACTTTGATGCATCGTCCAAAGATGCATAATAATGTTCTTGATGGTTGTACACTTGTCGTATTTACAATCTTATCAGTCTTCACTACCTCAAGACAGAAAAATACAATTTGTGAAGATCTTGATGAATTTTTAATTTATGCACAAACCAGACACAACACTTTCCCTTTGTTTGACCTAGAGTTTGGAAATGAAACAAATTTTACATCACATAATTTCACTTTAAAATAATTCAATTTTAAATGATTCACTTTAAAACTATGCCCTCGTGTTTAAGGTGTGGCAAAAGAGTATTTTAACTGACAAACTTTGTGTAACATAGAGTTTCTTTGATGCCTTGTTCTTTGATATGTCCCTGTGCTGCAAATAAAAGTTACTGAACCAAAAAAAAAAAAAGCAAATACATGCACTAGTGACCAGACACAAAAATCCACAAAAACAATGATAACTGGATGATGAACAGTGCCCTTTGACTTCTTCCAGGCCCAATTTTCATGTTGTTCCAAACTCTCATGTTTTAAAACTTATATTTTTTTGTAGGCATATTACATATCCAGAGATGTCATCAGTGCTACCAAAGGAATTGTCCAAATCTCAACAAAAATATCTAAAAGAGGTGAGAAAGGCAAAATACAAATAGAGTGGGTTTTCATTTATATATACTATCATGTTTTGAGCTGACTGAATGATTATCAAATCTTGTCGTTTTATGTGTACATTTTTATTTTTCTCTATTCCCCAAATTTTGAAAACTTCATGTACAATTTGTAGGACAATTATAATGAAGCATGCATGAAGATAATTTATTGTGGATATTCAGTGAATAACAATTTGTACGGACAAATTTTTAACAAAAGATACACAATTTTTTAAAGGCACCATGGTTTGTTAAACAAACATGAAAGAAAAAAATTATGTCACATTTCCATTTACAAATGAAAATGCAAATTTTGCATGTTATGGTGGGTGCTTGCTTTTCCGCGAGGCAGTATTGTTTGTAAGGCAAAGCATACTGGGTTTAAACCATATTTGGTGATTGGTTTATTAAGGCATGTATCAACAAAACAAGAACAAAACAGTGGTGGCTGGCATTTAAGCAAATCAGTTTTAGGGGATACAAAATGGCAATTCAACTCATTCCTCAATTAAATTTTACATTTCTGACATTTTACTATACTTTAGTGCAATTTTGAGAATTTTTTTATTTGCCACCCATACAAATTCCAAGACAAACAAACAATAGCTAGAACATATTTATATGTCTACTGTTGCAAAAATGCCATCTTACTAAACCACACAATATGGTATGTTTATAACTGATTAAAATGATGTGCAACAAATGATATTTAACAAATGTTTTGCACTAAAACATGCTAACAATGTTCTAAATAATGTTCATGCATCTCTTGTGGAGCTGCTTTTTTTGTTTTATCTTCATAGAATCCAGTGTAGTTAAAATTTGTGTGTTCTGGTTTTTCTTTTCTGCATGCTTGCATGCTACATTGTATCCAATATTGATGACATC
>LD352784.1:113075-129068 GCA_001465055.1 Ptychodera flava | reverse complement strand
TTCGTTGCCTAATCTTTGCCATTTGTACATACGATCCACTAAACCATTTCGTAGTACACCAGTCCCGTGGCCCTCTTGATGCAGTCAGAAATTTTGTTTGTACAGAGGCAAAACCAGCTCTTTCCGGGTCGTAAATGAGAGTTTACGATTGGTACTCAGTGTTCAAGATTTAAATACAATGCAACATTACCATGCACTGGTCCATGTACAAGTCCTGCTCAGACGACTTACTAGTATTTGTCCTATCTGCATGTACCATAATGAAAGGAAAAAACTGGTAGCATAATGATTGTAACTTACAGACTATCGCCTATAGACCAAATATGAATTTTCTTGTATATATTTGTACCTTATATGTGATAATGTCTTGTTTAAATTTTATAAAAGTCAGTGCAGTTGATTTCAATTTCCCCAGACGCACTATCTGCATGGGGCACACAAATTTACGTGATTCTATAGCAGTTATCTCATATATATTACCATGCCCTATCCATCGCATTTTAATTGGTCAAGCTGAACCACGTGACTACCCCTTATATACACAGTAATGGTCTGTTTACATGCCCGTGAATATGAATAATATCGTAAACATAGTAACTTTACAGCTCAAACGAAAATTGTGATTTGTACAAAGTTCAATATTAATCACAAAATAAAATGTAGCACTTGTGGGCCAAGTTTAGACACTTTTTTCAAAAAATCTCCGGATTTACCAAATATTTGCACCGCGCACTACTCACTAACAAGATCTGGGTCCCCATTGTCGTTCGTTCGGGAAATTTCCGTAAATTTTGACGGTTTTGGGGGGTTCGTTGATAATATAATGGAAATAACAGACTCCGCGCTGACCATTAACGTTTATTTATGAGCGCGGGCTCGAGGAAAGCCAAAATTAACGGGCTCGGCGTTAGTTTTTGGCTTTCCTCTCGCCCTTGCCCATAAATAAAGGTTAATGGTCAGCGCGTGGCCCGTTATTTCTATAATAGTGTGTGCCTCAATAGTTATCACGTAGAGGCTTCAATGAATGGAAGTGATATTTTCTGTCTCAATTTTTAAAACAGGCTGCCAATTGTTAGCTCTCATTTCCGACTTTTGGCAGGATCTGTTTTGTCAATATACAAGCAGAATTTCTGACTGTATCAAGTAGGCTTAATCAACAGTAAAATGGCGACGGGTGTATATATGTCGCTAAGTTATCAATTGCCAGAGATCACTGCTGGCTGCCTCTCCACTCAGACACGTTCTACGCTGTGTATTGTGCATTCTTACGATGGATTACTCAAAGACACTAAATATAAAAAGGTATGACAGCAAACCATTGATCTGGGGGTTTTCTGTTCAGACAGACAGTTCAATGACCGTTATATGGTTATGGCGCGTCTGAAATTCGTTTGCAACAGCTGTGCAGCATTAATTCTCTGACCAAGAACAAACGTGTCACTTTGTTTTTAGACTAGCAGTTCGGTTGGGCGTTTCTCATGCGTTGAACGCTAAGGATGTACTATACGAGAAATCTTTGCGTCTCGAACAATGAAACTCCAAAGGAAAATAACAAGCGCTGTAATAAAGGATATGTCTAATTAAGAGAGCTAAATTCGACAAGAAGTAACATCAACGTGACCTCACCTGATGAAAATATCAATACAGTGTTTTCCCACAATCCGGTACTTTTCAGTGTTTCCGTAACGTTGCCTATGGCTTCATCCATGCACGTTGTCATGGCAGCGTAGATGCGCCTGTCCTCATCCTCAATGACGTTTTTATAGATGTTTTCATATTCTTCAGGAACCTCTAAGGGGGTGTGCACGGCTTGATAGGATAGGTATAAAAATAGCGGCTGCAGGTATGAAGCCAAGAATTGTAAACTTTTGGGAGTGATGACAATGGTTTTTAACAGAAAAATTAATTTTATTCCCGGTCGTTTGCTTGTGTACACGGTGCATACTCGTGATTTGGTTGAAAAAGGTAATCAGCCTGACTTTTTTGTTAACCATACAGATTAGTTGTCATATAATGGTAGTTTGTTAGGAAGTCGGAAGCATAATGTCTTGAATAACAAAGTCAGATTTATTATAATCAGTCTGTATCATCTGTTCCTGTATTTTGCAAGCACATAATCTTCAAATAGAGATGCCATTTGTCTGACCCCTCTCAAAGACACAAATGCCGATAAGACTCTCGGAACTGGTGATACTGATGAATAAATGATTCAGTCTATGATATCGGCAAAGATTACACAAAAGATTGGGAATCTGTTGATCTAGGGGATCTAATTCCGCAATGTAGATTACTAAAATAAAGTTAATGTTTGCAGGTTTTACAATATGAATATGCCACCACAACTCCTGCTGCAGCGAGTGACATCACGCATGCGCTTTCCCCGTTCATTCAACGCTTCGCCATGTCGATGGCTGTATTGTAAAGGTAACATACTGAAGTGTTTCTTTTCGGCACAGTCGTAGAGATACCAACAAATATATAGAGCAAACTCACCCCCTCAGTAACTTACTGGCTAACTTATCAACTAATATGTATATATATATATATATATATATATATATATATATATATATATATGTGTGTGTGTGTGTGTGTGTGTGTGTGTGTGTGTGTGTAATTACTAACTAGCTCAATGAAATACTCACGCACACTCACTCACTAACTAACTGAGTATATGACAGCCACATATACTGACACAGCTACTGTGATAGTCATTTCATAGACACGAACCTTTCTTAAAAACCTACCTACCATGCAGTTGTTAGGGAGCCTTCAGTAATTACATAGGGTGGGAGATCGCAAAAAAAACCCGTTAATGACAGTAGTGACAATGATGCTAAAACTGACTATGACATTGCGAGATATGTTTTAAGTAACGCGAACATGTACATAGTTTGCACAATATGCAAATCACGCTTTGAGTATTGAAAAGTAAGTTTGATCTCATACATAAGAAAAGAGTATAGTCTTATTGTAGTCTTTTGCAATCAGTCAGTCAATTTCACTGGTAAAACAACATTTACATGTATATGTATGGACATATATATCATGATGCAAAACTATCTCAGCACACAGTGATGAGGAGGGTAAGTTTTAGAACATGAGACAGTGGGGTCACATTTTTGAGAGTAAGATAGAGGGAGGGTCACACTTCACAGAAAAAGTTTGATCTGAATTTGCCCTGGCCACAGTCCCTCTATCCACTGTGCCCTGGCCCACCCTCATGTAATCACTGAAGGTTCCCTTAAGACTGTTAAGGGGATTCCGAACGAGTATATCATTGCATACAATATCTAACGACAGATACAAGATGACGTACTTATATTTTGACTAAGCTCAATGGAAAACTGTCACATACGGCACAGTTGCCACGAATCTAGTAATAAAAGGTCATATCTGGGTGAAAGTTCAGACTGAATGTTGTATGAAACAAGGAGGTGCACAAACCTGTTCTGTTGGTCTTTTGTAGTGCTGTTCTACGATTCTCTGTGCTTCTTTTGTGAAAATAAAGGTTGAATACTGTTCTTCGTAGTCAGGCCCAACTGCAGTGTCGTTAGCAAAGAGGTCATATTTTGCGCGAGGACCACCACGACGATGTGTGTAATAGCCATGGCACCCTCCAAGATAACCTGTGGTGTGAAAATAATACGTTTTACATTTGAGCGCCAACGTCAATTTTTGTCACCATTATAAAATATACTCTAGTCAATTTTTCTGAGATTTTTGCAAAAATTTGATAAAAAACTATAGCTAACAAAACATGATGTCCATTTGGTCCAAAATTATAAAAACAATTACAGAAAAAATTCATAATAATTGATAAAATGTTGCATTAAAATTTTGGTGGGAAAAATTGCAGCATGGAAAATGTACTCACCGAAAAACGTATCAAAGCCGCGTTGAGGAGGGTTACATTCAGTGTTATAAAATCCGCCCAGGTGCCACTTCCCAACCAGCGCCGTGTAATAGCCGGCTTCTCGGAGCTTCTCAGCTACCGTAGTTTCAGAAAGCGCCATGAAGTCACAAACATCGCCATATAAACCCGTGTGGATCTACCGAACAATGAAATCGAATTCTTATGGCTACATGACAGGAGTTAACAAATTTACTGAAATTTCACAATAACAACTTCTTTTATGGACACTCCTTTTGGTCAACATTTTGAATTGTAACACACCTCATCCGCAGTCTGTGTTCTAATTCGCCAGTTGATAGTCACGTGGGATGCATTCTCTTTGTGCTGATCCACGTAAACGACGTCATCAGGCATCATTTGTTGGAACTGTTGCCTGCCAGGCATCAGTTCCGAAAAATGATGCCCGCTGACGTCAAAAACGACATTGACGCGTGCGAGGACCGGAATGTAAACAAAGATGTCATCTGCGGCCGATCGAAACGACCGTCGAGAATTTTTTTGGTTTATCCTACTTTCTGAAGAAGAGTTGAATGCTTTGGTTTCCAACAAGGACTCGAAACGGACGAAAACTATAATCAAAGGTGCATTGAACGGTTTGCAGAAGTATTGCGATCCTGTTAGGAAAAACATTTTCTTACTGAACCACTCCAACATAGGCCTACATGAGACAAGTTTTGTGTATATAGTACGTTCTTATGCATGGCTATGGATGAGATGTGTTACAAAACACATATTGACTGGCCATGAGGGCAACAGCATACGTCTTTAACCCCTCGGGCCTGTGAGTCACCCCCAAACACAGACTGTTTCCCTCGGCCTACGGCCTCGGGAAACATTCTGTTGCCCTCATGGCCAGTCAATATGTGTATATTGAACATCAATATCATAATATCGTTTTTTTTTAGGATTTCAGATATCATATGACATTTGTCTACAAACAACCAAAATATATTTTCTCTCCACGATCGCAAACCAATTCGTCATGCTACTGATAGCTGTTTTGTAAATGTAGAGTCTATTGCATAATTATACCGAATTAAGTATACTTTTTTATACTTTTTTGGTGTAGGTCATACAAGTTGGTGTCATTTTACCTCGTGTGGCTTTAGAATTCAGGCTCTTGAGTCCATGCATAAGCAAATTGCACTTAATTTATTCATTCATAATTAACGGCGAATAAAGCTACTCACTCTGTACCGTCCGGTCATAAGATTGAGTCGGGAAGGGGCGCACCAAGTCGATCCGTAATAGTTTTCCAATTTGACCCCCTCGCTGGCTAGTCGGTCAATGTTTGGCGTCTTGATAATGCTGTCATGGTACCCAACGTCACCCCAACCCAAATCGTCGGCCATTATGAATACAATATTTGGAAGCCCGCTCTCTCTTGATTCTCTGCTTAAAAAGGATATTTGCCGATTATCTGTGTGTATGTAAATATATATATATAAATATATATATATATATATATATATATATATATATATACAAAATGTATATATATAATATATATATATATATATATATATATATATATATATATATATATATATATATATATATGCATACGCAATATGAATGGCAATACAAGCTATGTCGAGTAGAGTTTATTTTATAACCTCTATATCAATGACTGTAAAACGTGTCACTTTTTCACATAAAATGCCCGTTTTAATGGCTCCCACTAACAATGATCGGGGTTTTTTTACAGTCGATGTATTCATAGGCACTTCAGTCGACACTTGCCTCATTCTACGCCTATTGATGGATACAATCCGTCTGCAAATGTGCGTCAGATTATCTTAAATGTCCGCAGAAAAAAACTGCTTTTCATTGTAATGGTATATCTATATATTTTCCGCATTGAAACGTTTTGGGTTTTTTTTTATTATAGATGAAGAGCTTTGCCCCAAACTGTCTTTATTTACTGTCAATCAGCACTGTCTGCACCATGGCAACGAAATAGGCGAATCTGCAGTGTGCCATACTACCGTGAAGTTAAACATTGAAAAAGCCCCCTTCAGAAATACATTGAAGCCACATATCCTAGAATTCTGAAGCTTGTATTCCCCGCTGGTATCAGCTGTTACGCGATAAGAATTGACCTTTTATGTTAAGGTATCTAACTGCCTATGCTCGGATATATCAAACTTTTACTACAGATGGTGCCCACCTATAATCACTTGCTCGGCTGAGGCCAAATAAATAATCTGTGTTTTTCCTCTAACCGTAGGTTTTCTAACCGTAGTAAAAAACCGCTGACCCCAGGCTTCTCAATCTAAAATTTGACCTTCCCCTCTTTTTATTGCCAGAACATGACCCTCTCAAAGCCCTTCAAAAATCGAAAGCTTTTAATGCGTATATGGCCGAACCTGAACTACTTTGCCCCATTCACCCCTGTGTTTACCGTATGTTCACATCCCCTCTTTTGTGCCCCTGTCATTGACTATTCTGTGTGATTATTCGATTTTTGTCATATTGACAACTCACTAGGCCTTGCTCTTACCGAACGATACTACTAATAATTAACCTATAGGCACATTCTACCTGTTTATAAGTGTGTATGTACTGTGATGTCCCTCGGACTATCGTGATGTATTGAACGGAAAGGATGAAATTTCTGTTGTACACATATAATTTCTACCAACTCGAGTCAAGTACAGTCAGATCTATTGTCAAACAATTATAAATACACAGATACGGCTAGTTTAGTAGAGGGAGAATCTGATCATAGTTTGTCCCATTGGCGTATTGTGACTCGAACTTATATTTTTTGTCACATATTTTTTAGTGTGTTAAAGTAGAATCTGTTGCGACGCCCGATGACGACGTTGACTATGACCGACGCCTATTATTAGACTGGTGTGAGACATAGAAGTTTTACCGTGTAACTAATGTTACTCAGCTGAATAAAGTGCTACGACTTAGAGTATATTTCGGTGTATCGTTGCCGTCTCTTATACGTCTACTGCCCTGACGTTCCACGCCACAGAGTGTACGCATTCGACAATAGCTATATCACAACCACGCTACGTGACATATTTGGTACAATCCAATATCGTATTTGCCACTTCTAAACACATTACCTTTGTCATGTTCATATCGACAATGACAGATTGTGGTGTGGTTAGTTTTGTATTGGTAAATATTGCTAATCGTTTCGACCATAGACGCCCATATGTACAGTGTTGACAATGTTAGGCGAAATTTCAATCACACTTTCAACATTTGAAAGCACATGCACATTTTCATCTGATCGCCCTACTCTAGTCAAGTAAATTCATATCATTCATAGTATGCGCCTCAGCTAGATATATTTGGAATCTCAAACTTTTCCAATTCTTTTCTGATTTACAACTTGTTGGGTTCATCTTAAAGCTCTTGGTGTAAGAAAGTTGTTCACCGTCTGGGTTTTTCGAAAATCGAAAATTTTATTTTAGACTTAACACGGTGAATGCGGCCATTTGGAATTTCAAATATCTGTAAAACTTTGGTAGTTAGATAGATAGATAGATAGATAGATAGATAGATAGATAGATAGATAGATAGATAGATAGATAGATAGAAACCTACGAGATGTACTGTAAGTACTGCGTGATAGTTGTTATAATTGTATCAGTATTATAGGGAAACGTTTTAAAATTTGTAATCAAAAAATTTTAAAAATGTGAAGTTTGACTCTCCGCCAGGCTAAGTTTGCGAAATGTGACCTTTCTCCAAAGGGAAGGTTTGTAAAAATGACCCTCCGCATTTCCTCTGGCCAACCCCCTCATAATAAATGAAAAATCCCTTATATCGCATAGGGATAACTAATTAGGCAACACAAATACACCGTGGCTCCTTTACTGTTGATTAAGCCTGCTTGAAACAGACCCTGCCAAGGGTTGTAAACGACAGCTAAGGGTTAGCACCCTGTGTTAAAAATTGAGAAAAAAGATACCACTCCCATTCATAAAAGCCTCTACGCGATAATTAGTTTATTGAGGCAACACACTTTTATGAGATCACTACTATAGTATCGCGCAAACTTGTGTGTCCCATGCAGACAGTGCATTTGAGGAAATTGAAATCAACCACACTGATTTTCATAGTAAGTTGTCTGAACAAGACTTGTAAATGGACGAGTGCGTTTTATGTTACATTGTATCTCAATCTTGAATGCAGGATGTCAATCGTAAACCCTCATTTACAACCACAGATAGAGCTGGTTTTGCCTTTTTACAAACAGAATTTCTGACTGCATCAAATGGTGAACTGGCCACGGGTGCGTATGGTTTACGTGCCTGTTAGCTGTGTCTACATGGTTAATTAAACCGTTGCTACGCGTACTACAGATATACTGGTTTACGGTAGAAACATACGATAGGCGCTCCTGTGTTTTAAACAGTATCACATAGAAGTTATCTTTTTTCTCTTTAAAGAAATTAGCCGGTTAATATTTTGATTATTCTATATTTTACTTGTTCGGTGTTATATACTGGTAGAGTCATCACTGTGTTTGGCTTTTAGCAGGTTATAAGGAGACTTACACTCAATTTTGTGATGGCGTAGTGATCAACAGAAATTTCAACTTTTATAATGTGGTTATGAGTTCAACAAACTGCACGTGCAGGTTAATATCCAGACACAGTATTTGTTATATAGTACAAAGCAGTGTTTACTGTAGCACAATATATGCAACGGTGACGTATCTGCTATTTTGCTCGTGTTGTTTGACTTCAAGGAAGGCCATTCCTACTGTGATAAAATGTGACTTTAAAGAGACCTGCTACATCTCGCTGACGTCACTTAAATGAAAGCAGTTTACCAACAGAAGATGGAGATAGAACTTCCTAGTAACTCACCTTTGTGTTGGTACATATTTCTTGCTGACGTCATTCTTCTCTCTCCCTCCAAATCGAACAAACAAATGTGACAGAAAAAAGACGCAAAGCAATGTAGTCCCGTACAAACAGACTGAACGAAGACGCCGCATAGTCGAAGGCCTCTGCCACCGTTACCTACTGTTGGGAATATTTCTGTAATGGTGAGGTTTTGGCTATCAGCTTAAATCATGTGACCAACACATATGCTGTCGAAGCGCACTTATATCGCTGCTTAGCTGCAGCTGACGTACTGAACCTCGACGGAGGGATGGTTCGAGGGTCAGGTGAAATTATATTGATTAATAAATTCTTAATCCTGTTATCTACCAGTTTGACCTCATGTCTAGGTTCAGCCTAAACAGGCAGCTTAATTAAAAGCAGTACATTTTCGATTACTTTTGAATGGAAGCGCATTCGTGTCACATTTGTACGAAGAAAATGAAAAATTTTTCTAATTACGGGAAGTTGAAAACTCGTAATTGCGAGATTTTGATACTCGTAATTACGAGATTTTGATTTCCAGTAATTGCGAGTTTTGATTCTCGACAGCACATTTCTTGTGATATTTCAGCTCAGCGAATAGAATTTGCGTTGGCTCCTTTGGGTTTTGATTCATTGAACATTTCTGTTAGCGTCTATTTGTATGCCGACTTCTCGTTTCAATGACGAATGATGAAAGAGAACACAACACGCTCCAAAGGGACGAGTCCTGCCGTGCCCGTCACTGCACCACACCAACGTTAACAGTGCACAAGTCAGAAGTCAGTCAACTATTACATTTATTACATGCCTCGATGTGGGTGCAAATCAGTGCATTGATTTGAAAAGGAACATCCGGGATGTTAGAGGGTCGGTGAACGATGTACTGGCCGGTTTCCATGGTTACCCAGTCCAGTGAAGCCTTTCGACGTTTTCGACGTCAAGGTAGACGCTTAACGCTAGATGTAAAATATCCATTCGCGCACTGCTATTTTTGACTTCCGTTAAAATCTGTTTGATGCTGGTCGATAATGGTAAAATTGTTTGAAAATGCCCTGCCTGTAACTAAATGTCACATAGCATTAACGGTGAAGGGGCATGTAATAAAAATATTATTGCCTTAATACATGGTTTTATGTGCCCTCGCAGCAGGAGACAATTTGTCCTCCTGGCGTCGGGCAAATTGTCACCTGCTCTCGGGCACCTAAACCCATGTATTCAGGCAATAATATATAATATTTTAAGAAACGGGGACACCATTGAGCAGTTGTTTGAATGTTTCCGAATGGAAAGGTAAGAGCTGCGATTGATTGGAATTACACGAGCATGCAACATTGTCGACAGCTTTCACTGACGTCAACAATGCATTGCTGAATGTGGTGGTGTCAAGGTCAATCACAGCCACAGCTAAGCTAAGCTCGGCCGAAAAGTTCTTGTCATGACTCAAGGGAAACGCGGTGTAGTTGGCCTGAATTTCACCGAAATCTGGTTCTCACTAGATGGATTGAAAGGAAGAGTTTTCTGTTATGGATAACAGGCTCATGCCTAACAATGATCACCGATGTGCCATGAATACGCGGGGTTACAGTGATTAACCCGTATGACCCCTACTTCCATATCCGCTCACATCTAAGCAGTTGCAGGGCGATCTGTTTGTTATTATCATTTCATATGCAATATCAGGAATTAATTCAAAGAAATCAAGTCAATTCATTGTATTGTATACTCACACAGACACACAGACACAGACACACAGACACAGACACACAGACACAGACACACACACACACACACACACACACACACACACACACACACATATATATATATATATATATATATATATATATTACCAACTAGTTCTGCTAATATGTTTGCAAGATAATCCATTGTACGTAATGTTCTGATGAATTGATCTAGATTTGACCTTCTAATGCTTGCGTTTACAAGTTCATTCTGTTTTAAAACATTGGATATTCACAACTCTTTCGCATCAGTTAAATTCCTATGTTTAAACATGCGAGGGACATACGTTGTCGTTTTGATGCGTGCAGTGTACATTGTATATGGATGGGTTTCGTCAATACATTATGTTGCGCTGAACTTATGATGTACTAAACTGATTTTCTTTCATCAGTTTCAGATTGAATGGAGAGTGGTCCAGAACATGGATGATGAACTTTGAGCACATCACATTGAAAACGTATGGTGACAAGCTAGCCATAATGGAACAAAGGCACATGTTTTAGAACGTCAATGCCCTTTGCAATCAATATTTGACTGTTGTTTCCTATTGTAAGTTGTAAGTCGTGAATTGAAAGTCAAGTTAAGTTTTTTGCCGTGAATAAATGCATTTTTAAAATTATGGTAATGTAACATTAATGTATTGTTATTATTAACAAATTTTCGATGTATCAAACCTCAAAAAGTAGAAACTTTTAAATGATATGACTTAATTATCAAATAGGTCTCCAATGAACAAACGATAGAAAGCGATATATTATACTTAGGTTGGAGGTTATCAGAATGAAAAATCTTGTCAATTGAGCAATGTAAACATGGGACAGAAAACTTAAATCGATAGGCGACTTGAGATATTATTCACGGCCAAGTCAGTGATAGTTTGATGGGAAAGAGTTTAGTCTTTCAGGTTCATGTTTAAGTAGAGGTTTCTGTAGCACGACGTCAGCGAGAAAGGGTTTCTGACAGAATAGCTTCTGTTGATTGACACTATAGATTCGGAACCATAGTTACTGACTCGCAGATTGTAAGCTTAATGACGTAGTCAAAGGTGTAGTCTGTGTAAACTTGGTTAATTTCTTGATTTGGAAAGCTAGTGTTTTATTCTATCGTGCTTTGTGGCAGACAGTAGTAACCATGATCGTTTAGAACTTTCAGATTCCCCATAGAGGGTGTTGTCACGATTGTTTTGAATGCTTAAAGCAAAACCGGGGAATCCCCTGTTACGATATTTCCAATAGTGCCTTGTGATCTCATAAGCTGTTTTTGATAGATGACCAATCAAACTCTTTTTCGTGAGTCACGTGAACAAAAAGGAAGGCTCCGTTGGCTTGCAGTTGTCTAGCACCCGACGTCCTTGGCAAGGGGTACGTTGTAACTCATTTCGCTGGTTTTTTAAACTTTGAATTTGACCGTAATGATTTTGCTAAGTGGACAAAGAACTAAATTACCGTGGTTATAACGCAGTCTATGTATATTGGAATCGACTCTTTCTTTGGCAGGTATCTGGTTGCTCAAACCCCGTCACAACGCAAGGATCGGAAGGTGGAGCTCTCGGTTGCTTAAAATGGCGTAGAAGGCAATTTCAAATGACTTTGACCCTTCTAATACAACGTCTGAAGTAAGTATCAAACAGAGCGACAACACACGATAGTTTATTCGTAATTCAAGTAGTGTACGAGGTTGCGATTTCTAGAAATGTGTTATGTCGGACATAAATGTTATAGTAGCCAACAGTATTTGATAACAATCTTTTCATGTTTCAATCTGTATGCAATATTCAAGAAAAGACAATGTGATATGAGTCGGCAAAAACTGTCAAAATTTCAGTGTTCCTTGTCAAAAATATTGATATCACAAATTGCCGCTTGTCTCTTGTTTCAGCTAGTACCTCTTCAGCAGACGCAACAAAGTTCACTTTTTGTGGATAGAATCGTTTTGGGTAAAAGTTTATCTCTTCAGGACTAAAAATCCGTCAAATGCTTGGCTAAATATGTGAAGGAAAAGGGCAGCATTCCGTGGAATAATGTTACGGACAAAAAAACTGAGTTATTGAAGTATGTGTATTATGAACGGGCAATAGTTTACACTTATCCAGACACATGTTGTTGTCAGTCATCGGCGTATTATGAGTTTGCACGTAGTTGTAAATTTCATCTGTGGCGGTTCCTGTCGTTGAACGTTGAAAATAACGGCCCTCGAAAAGAAGTAGGCAGCCAAAGTGTAATATCCTGAGTTTGAAAGCGACTCATCATAAGTAGTTTACTAGCCATAAGAAAAGTTAAGTGTATATTACAGAAATTTGAAAACCAACCCAATGCTTGATTTTTTTTTCTTTTGTTGGATACTGTGTCAGGTGATAAGCTGAACTATTGACCCCCAAAAGTGAAAGAGACATTTTCTGCTATATATGAACTCATAGCTTGCACTGTCCTAGAGGTACAATTGGTCTTGTTCTCAATTGCGGTTGACGGTTATCTATTTGATTGCCAAATCGAAAGAGTTTGGGAAGAATTTAGTTATCAGTAGCCCTGTTTATCCGAGGGCTAGGTCTCAAAAGTGTCTGCTGATCTCATGCCTATTTTTGTGTCTGGTACACAACAAAAGCGCCCTAGTTCAGTACTTGTTTAATCGTCTCGCACGAGTTGGTGCGAAGGAATGTCTTTATGCAGTCTTGGACGGCTCCTTTCTCTTTGCAGGTTTTAAAATAGACTCTGACACAATTGCAATATCAGTGATGGGCTGTTTGCTGTCGAGAACAACGTACAAATTTTCGGAGAATCAGAGTGAAGGGTCTCCGATCGGCAATGTCAATCCAGCGTTCTCCTCAAACGACCGAGGGAACAATAGTCCGGCACCTGAAAGAAGTGACAGCAATAATGGAGACATATTGCGTGGCGAAGAAAAGGTCTTTTGTAATGGTAAAGACCCAAATGACAACATTGCAATAAATAATCTTTCCAGAACTTTCACTGACCCGTCTATGACTGATAAGCGAGCTAAAGGAGGTGACCAAAGCGCTCTCCTACCAAGCCAAAGTTGGTATGAACCTGTCAATTGTGGCGGTTGCGGGGAACTGATTGCTACAGAAAACACAGAAAATAACAGTACAAACCCAATTAACGGGAGCAATGATGTAGCTGACAGAGAACAAATCCTCGTTCAAACCGTTTCTGGCGGTGATGACATTGAAACCAGTGCGTCTGGTACCTCTTCTGACACATCTTTGCCCGCCGGGACAACAATTCGCGACGAAAATTTTCCTGAATTGCATGGCAAGTTTGAAGGTAAGAAGGAAGAGGTGCCGTCAAATGAGGTGGAAGAAAAGGTCGGCCGCGCTAATGAAACGAAACATGGCGAAGATGTGTCTGGCGGAGAAATACCCAGTACTTTCAGTGACCTAACTGGCACTGGTAATGCAACTATAGGAGGTGACCAAAGCGCCCTTCTACCAAGCCAAAGGGGGAATGAAGATGCCAATTATGACGGTTGCGAGGAAGCGATTGGGACAGAAAAAACAGAAAACAACAATACAAACCGAATTAACGGTAGCGATGATGTAGCTGACAGTGAACCAATCGTCGCTAAATCCGTTTCTGGTGGTGAAGGCATAAGCGATGACATTGAAACCAATGTGTCTGGCACCCCTGCTGACCCACCTTTGCCCACCATGTCAACAAATCGCGACGAAAATTTCCCTGAATCGCATGACGAGCTTGAAGATAACAAAGAAGCGTCGACCACTGAGGTGGAAGAAAAGGTCGCTCATGCTCATAAAATGGAAGATGGCGCAGATGGCATGTTTGGCGGAGAAATACCAAGTACTTTCAATTGCCTAACTGGGACTGATAAGCGAACTACAGGAGGTGAACAATGCCCTGTCGTACAAAGCCAAGATTGGTATGAGCTTGTTGATTATGGCGGTACCTCTACAGACACACCTTTGCCCGCAGGGACAACAATTCGCGACGAAAATTTCCCTGAATCGCATGGCGAGCTTCAAGGTAATAAGGAAGAAGTCCCGACCACTGAGGTGGAAGAAAAGGTCTGTGTCCACGCCAATAGAATTGAAAATGTCGAAAATGACATACCCGGTCACGCTGTAGACACTGGATGGCTAGTTAATCATATTGACAATGAATACGAAAACATAGATGAACAAGATGAGCAGTATATTAACGGGTGTGAACAACACGGTCTTATTCATAGTAGCTTGAAGATGGAAAACCAAGAAACGCCAGTGAAGCCATTGTTCGAACCCAATGATAACGAGAAGGCAGATGGTAAAAAAGGATTCACAGGTTCAATAACCGATCATATCGGAGGAGGGCTAGCTTTGCCGTATCGACAGATGCTATTAGATATCAAGAATGGAATGAATCCAGAAGATCTTAAAGACGCCAAGTTTTTAATACGAAGGGGTAAGATAGTAAAAAATGTAGGACATTTTTCGTTCGAATTCATTGTAACATACATTTAGTAACTATAAAACACTTAAAACACGATTGGAACTAATACGCTATATTCGAGATAGCTGAAAACGAAAGATTTTGAAGCCACTCTGCCGCACGATGGCGCTCTTTGTTGACCTCAGGTAGGGCCAGAAATCAGCTGCTTCAAATATGGCCGCTGTCGTCTGATCGAGAAAGCTGTTGTTCGCGGTCTACAGTATTCTCCACTGTGAATTTTTTTCCTTGGCGATCGTATTTTTAGTTGAGAACTGTAAACAAACATGCCGAATTTCTTTTGTAATGCACCTGGGTGTAATTCTGCAACTGTAAAGTTGAAGAAACTGCATAAGTATCCATGGATGAGAGGCGTTACATTTCACTCATTCCCATCGGCTAGCAAATGTAGGCGTCTCCGGTTACAGTGGATTCGAATGCTACGCAGGGAGTCCGACTGGCAGCCAAATAAATTTTCCCGTGTCTGCTGTCGACATTTTGAAGGTAGTAGAGGTCCAACACATGACCATCCAGTTCCAACGTTATTTGAATATAACAACTGGGGTAAGCCAGCATCACAGAGACCAACAGTGAAGTGTAGGAAACGCCTTGAGTTCAACGATGTGGAAAACAAACCTGCCTTACAAAAAGTACCGGATGATAAGACGTATGAAGTGTATACTTCTGAAAGTGTGTTGGAGTCCGAGCTGTATGATGGGGTTAGCGGAGAAGTTGAAATTACAGAAAAGAGCAGTCAAGTTGATTTCCACGGTAAGATAGAAACTTTTTTGTGTATTTTAAAGTATGCAATATGCATCCTGACAAAATCTTGAAAGCTTACCTATTTATTGGCTCCCACCTTGTTGTTTCTGATTTTTATTCATGATGAAATAATCATAATGTTGCTAGACTTGGTATGATTACCAGTGTATTTATTTTTTAGAAAAAAAATACTTGTTATAGGGTTGAATCCATGATGTAAATATGGGATCTATGGTAATGTTGTCAAAATGTCTGATATTGGATATTGGACCATTAAAGATGTTGATAT